>CALSCR010000965.1:7965-26597 GCA_943704495.1 Pigoraptor chileana
TGTGGATGCTCTCGCCACTCCGTACCGCAATTAACTCCAAATTACAACCGAGATGAACGCGAACCTTTTGAACCCCCATTATTGAAACAGACAACTGAATAGTTCAAAACAATACCAGCACGACTACACCTGACCGGATCGCGATGAAATCAACGAGGTAAATTCATTTTCATATATCGGCAAACGCACACGACGCAGCACAATGGACGCAAAAAGTGCACATCAAAGACAACACTCAATGTCACCGCGATTGCGGCTTCTGGTTCTTGTACTTGAGGCTGAGGAATGCAACCAAGTGCCAAAACACAATGAGCGCACTGATCACCGCCGAAGACACGCCCACATCGGCGTCAGACACAGAGTAGACTGCGAGCGCTGTCTGCCCATCCGGGACAGGACACGGTGCGGTGGTATTGCCGCCGGTGCCATCACACGTAAACTGCAACCCGGGGAATTCGTTCACACAGAGTGCCTCAAAGGACCGTCGTATGTACGAAATGTACGAGATCCACTTGACGCCCGGCCACAGCGTGTCAATGTTTACGATGAATCCCGCGGCGAGAAGGAAAATGGTGTAGGTGACGTTTGCGTTGAAGCAGGCAATCTGCACGACAGAGAAACGGTGAAAACGACAACAATACGAGGAGAGAGCGATTGGGACGGAGAATGGACGTAACAATCCAGAACAGATGCACTCAGCAATCAGAAGGCACAGTGTTGCACCCCAACATGCGATTGCAACCAGACATAGACTGACATAAAGCCACAAAGCAACACACACATGGCAAAGTAACAAACCACTTCAGCCCAACGGATGCACCCAATGATATCAGTGAGAAGGAAAGCGCCGCTCGCATGTCCACGCACATTAATACACCCATTACACACACTCGTCAAGCGCACAATCCCAACATGAATTCACCTGAAAGTTGGGAAACATCGTTGCGACTGCAAATGCCATCGACACGCTGCAATACAGCGCAAGCAGTACAATGCCAATGTACGTCAGGAATGCGTCGGTCGAGTCCTTGAGCCCTGCAAGCCAGTAGATGGGCACCGAATAAACTAACGACGAGACAACCGTAACGGGGAGCTCGCTGAAGATCTTTGCGGCGTAATACGGAAGCACATCGTAAAGACCATCCTGCCGCTCGCTGTAGAAGGAAGGGCGCTCAGAGTCGACTGTGCGTTTGGATTGGATTGTGTGTGTGTGCGTGGCGCTGTTAGTTGAACTCGCCAATATGGTAAAAGGAGAGGTTCACTCCTTCTGGACCGAAATAACTATTTGCTGAAACACTCACACACATGCCACACATAGACAGCCAAGCCACAGCCAAACTCACACTTTGCGATTGTGTCGAGGATGATCATGAAGGGAAAGAGGGCGCACATGATGAAGAACAGGCCAAAGCGGTCGCGCCACCCGAGCTGGTCCATCGTCAGTCCCCAGTATATGCCTCCAATCAATATGGCCATCATGCACGTGATCGCAAACTCAGACAGCAACTTCTGCCATCCCTGCACAAGGTTGCGTGATGCCCGTTGATAGAGAATGACAAACTGCTCTCCCGCGCCAATGCTGTCGGATGTGCGTGCCTGGAGCGGTGCATATGCAGGCGTTGTTGTGGAGGCCGTCCCGTCCGTCGATGCCAGCGCACTTGAAGCAAGAAATGAAGGGCCGTTTTTGTCGTACGCGTCGATTAGTGAAGTGATACGCACCTCGGCGTCGCTTTGAGAATCGATTGTGCGACGATCCACCGTGCAGACATCAACTGTGTAGTAGTAGTAGTAGTAAAGGATGGGGATGTAGTTGGGGTCAGTTGTGGCATGTGGTGGTTAGTTGTTTTTGTGTGAAGCGTATATGTGCGCGGTTTGAAATATGTATATCAATGACAGCGGTCGCGGAATAAAAAATTCAGAGTCATAAGGGACCAGACAAACACGATACGTGCGATTGCCTGAATTGCAACTGTGTGTGTGTCAGTGTGTGCAGTATGAATGCCATATTCCAACAGCATGCACGGGTGAAAATTGCCATTGACACCCACGGTAGTAATCGCACGGATTTGTGAATTTTGGGCATTCGTATCCAGCCGATCCAAAGTACTGAATCATGCGCTTTGCGGGACCAAAGAAGACTGTCTTCCCCTGTGCCAGCAGGAGCACTGAGTCAAAGAGCGCGTAGATGTCCGATCGCGGCTGTGTTGCACGCAAACACCATTTCACATATGAAATGCAAGGGGCAGTTAGTCATGCTATGTATGTGTGTGTGTGCGTGTGTGTGCGCGGAGTGAGTGGGTTGTTGTGATAAATACCACTCTAAAATAGCTCAAGCACGGAGACACATGCACGATACACGCAGGATTGAAAACGGATATCCGCACCTGGTGAATGGTGAACACGACAGTCCTCCCTGACTTGGCAAGCGACGCAAGGGTCTCCACAATGTTTGCGGCTGTAAAAGCGTCGAGTCCAGACGTGGGCTCGTCAAGGAAAATGACGCTTGGCGACAGAAGGAGCTGCACGCCAATACTCACGCGACGCCGTTCACCACCCGAAATGCCTGCGTGAAGTGCATGCACAAACAAACATAAGATGGATTCAGGTCAGTGTCGGCACTATGCCCATGGATGCCATACAAGATCAAGCGTGGGGGATCCAGCACATTGCTGTACGCAGAGGGCCTCGATTGGTCCACAGGGTGGCTTGAAGTTGCAGATAAACAAAACCAAAGATACAGGACATTCCTATCCTCAAAGTACAGGCACACCCTTGTCCATCTTTGAACAATTATTGCTACTGTGAATAACGATCACAAACAAACAAACACACAAACAAACAAACAAACAAACGACAGACGCACCCCGCAC
The DNA here is from genome assembly GCA_943704495.1 of Pigoraptor chileana. Classification (NCBI taxonomy): domain Eukaryota; class Filasterea; order Ministeriida; family Capsasporidae; genus Pigoraptor; species Pigoraptor chileana. The sequence goes on from CALSCR010000965.1 coordinate 10,836, forward strand.
GTGACCTCCACCAATGATTGAATCCCCCACGTGACGCAGACCAAGTTCCGCAATTACAATTTCCGCCTGCGATTGTAATAAAGCGACCCAATGGCACGTGAGCCCCCATCGTCGCATTGATAGCATACATAGTACACATGCACATGCATGGAGCATTTCGGGTCAAGTCGGAGCACTGACGGCGGTGATGCAGTCAATCGTTCCATTCCTCAATTACTAATAAAGATGTCAATGTCTGCGGCGCCATGCCCACTGCAGGACGACAGATCAACACCAACAGAGAAGCGCAGACACAATGCAGCCAAGCGCACACTATCAAGCGCCTTGCCGCACTGCGAGGGTGAGCACTCACCCGCCGTATCTTTTGGTCCCTGGGGAGATGCTTCGGCAGCCGCAGCAGGGCGACATAGGTGAGGGTCTCGCGCACTGTAAGATGGGGGAGGAGTCGATCGTCCTGCATCACATAGGCGCCGTATTCACGCACAAGCGACTTTGTCACGGGAACGCCGTTGAAGGTCACGTGCCCCGTCACAGTGCCTCCGCTTTGGCGGCACGCGAGGACATCGAGAAGGCTCGTCTTGCCGGAACCTGCGTGTCAGTGCACGTGTATGTCGCGTGCATGTGTGTGGGACGTGTGTGTATGTGTATTTATGTATTGTGTGTTTATGCATGTGGTGTGTATGGCACGCGTGTATGCATGTACGTATGTGTGTATATGTATATCAGTGCGTGTGTGCGCGTGTGCAAGGGTCCAATTATTGGTCGCCAAATATGCGGATGCCATTTGCAGCCATGACAAACACAGACGCTTCCACACTTCACCAGAAGATTTCTTTCAGACAGGCAGTATATATAAGGACCATAGGCAGACGCAAAATGAATAATGGAGTTGCAACTCCTCTTGCCGCTGCCGCCAAAGAATTGTAAACCAAATTATGAATCAATCGAGGGCACTTACCCGAGCTACCGAGGATGGCAAGCACGTGACCTGGTTTCGCCTCGAATGTAACTCCGCGGACGATCTCCTTCGTTTCCGGCGCCAGTTGCTCGTATTCTCCGCCCTTTTGGCAAGTGCGCGAGGCAAGTTTCCGCATTGCCCGCACTATGGGCGGACGGCCGTCATCCACGACCACAGTGTATCGCAGATCTTGCACATTCAGAGTGATGGGATGGTCGTTCTGCAGAAACACATTCTCCGCGGGCACGAATGCAACATTGCGCCCTTGTGGTAGGTGCGACGTGTCCTTTGCGACATCATCAAGCTGCGAATCGCGCGAAGATGTCACAGATCCGCGCCCGGTGAGCAGCGGCGTGCGCTCGTCCATTTTCCGCAGGATGCTTCCAAACACGCACGAAAAAAAAAGACAACAGCAGATGTGCGCGCCCCACTTAAACAATTGAGTGCACTTTCCCCGCCCCAAACACTCGTCCGACACAAGTTACAATTGATTGTGTTTGATGTCAGTTGTGCATTTCTGCGTATCTGTCCTTGTTGTGTCAATGCGTAATTGATTTTCAGCCGCCGCAATTAGCATCAGCCCTACCTTAAAATAGAACCCTAGCGCTTAGGTTTGGACAGTGTAACCATATAAAGGTGTGCTCTTCATTTATAGTATTAATAAGGCGTTTAAGTATCATTATATATCTATATGGTAATTATGGGCATCCTACGACTACCTTATGAAGTTATATCCGGATTTATTCGCGATAATTCTGGGGGTCTCATGTGCAAGTGTGAATAATGGGATGCCCATAGTGAGGCAATAGTGAAATAAAAAGCCAATTTTTTTTTTGGTGTTTCAAACGGCAAGAGTATACCCCCCCGGATGACGAAATGGTCGACGGCGACCGCTCACACATGTGCGCGTGCCTCACTGTGTGTGTGTGTGTGTGTGCGTGTGTGTGTGTGTGTGTGTGTGTGGTGTGCTATTGTTGTGCATCTCTGTTTCGCTTTCCTTCCCCTTCCGTAGCGAGCATACACCGTTCAGACATCCCTGAATGCATTTATTGAATTGCGAATAACTTTTGTTCTCCTCCCTCTCCATTTCATCGGCCCTTCGCCAGGACGTCAATCACAGCTGTTGCTCATCAGCCTGCAAAGAGTGTTCGCCAAAAAGGAAGTTGCCGTCAGTTTCTTGGGGCGTGTTTATCAATCTGACACCTGCGCGGCTGCATTTATTGCCATTCAGTCTGCGTCGCATTTCGAAGCCAGAGAAAGGGACTGTGTGCCACGCTGGGCGATTGAGTCAACTCGTGCAGCACAAACGCACACAACACACACAAAGAAATAGAAAATGGCGCCGCAATCGTGCCGATTCTACGAGGCACGGTTTCCCGAGGTCGACGATGTCGTCATGGTGAACGTGCGCTCCATTGCCGAGATGGGTGCGTATGTGAAGCTTCTCGAGTATAACAGCATTGACGGTATGATCCTGCTCAGCGAGCTGTCTCGTCGCCGCATCCGCTCAATCAACAAGCTCATCCGCGTCGGCCGTGACGAGTGTGTCGTTGTACTCCGTGTCGATAAGGAGAAGGGTGCGTTTGCCTTGGTGTAGAGTGGCGTTGTTGCATTTTGTGGCTGAACGAGCTGTCATCCTTTACTGTGTTTTTTCCCCTATCTGCGAATTCCCATCCCTACAACGAGTCAATCTGATCGTCCTGTAATTTCTGTTTGTCTTTTGGGCGTGTTTGTCGGCGGCTGTTTCTTTGTTTGCTTATTTGCGATTGTGTAATAGGCTACATTGACTTGTCAAAGCGTCGCGTGTCGACGGAGGAGGTGCGCAAGGCAGACGAGAAGTTCAACAAGGCAAAGGCCGTGAACAGCATCCTCAGGCACGTCGCAGACACCCTCAAGATCGACCTCGAGGAGCTGTACACAAAGACTGCGTGGCCGCTCGACAAGAAGCACGGCGGCCCCGGATCATCCTACGAGGCCTTCAAGGAGGCTGTCAAGTGAGTGATGGTGTTTGGTGCGCACTCTCGCTGTCGAGGGGGTTGTTGTTGTTGTTGTTGTTGTTGTTGTTGTTGTTGTTGTTGTTGCTGTTGCTGTTGCTATTATGCGACCACGAGATTGACTGATTGGGCGGGGATGGTGGGGCTGTTGCGTGCCCTTGATGTGTGTGTGGATTGGGCGGATGTGGCGTGACGTGCTCTGCATGTGTGCCTGGAACCAATCCGTCACGTGATGTTGGCTGTGTGATATATAGTAGACAGAGAGTGCGAATTCAAGTCAATATCAGTGTCAGTGTCATGTGCGTTGTGCATTGTGTGCGCTGGTATCTTGCTCTGCCAACTTCTTTGCCAATATATGTGCATGGTGGCTAGCGTCGTCTGATCCATAACTACATTGCACGTGGCCTCCTAGGGACCCCAACGGCGTGTTTGGTGGCCTTGAGATTGACGAAAAGGTGAAGGAGGTGCTCATCTCGAACATCCGGCGGCGACTCACTCCCCAGCCCACAAAGATCCGTGCCGGTGGGTGCGAATTGCCGTAACTTTCGTCTTGTTGTTTGTGTTGTTGTTTGTGTGTTCTTTCTTTCGCTTGACAAGTGCCGCATAATCCGTGTCCAATGGGAGAGCGGTTAGGGATGGATATATAGGTTGTCAGTGTGGCCCACGCAAGATGCATTCAGAAAGAAAAAGAGATATGGAAAGTAATATCACGCTTTGCTAGTAATGATGAATTTGCCACATACACACAAAACACACACACTACACGCACATACATATTTATGTAAACATATGTGTATGCATATGCATACATATGTGTATATACGTTGTAATTACTGCGGGCTCGATTTTTAAATTCTCACTGACTCACGTGTTTGATCATTTGCATGACACAACGACACACTCGCGAAATGCCTCATATCAAACGGGGAATCCACCGCAGACATTGAGGTCTCGTGCTATGGCTACGAGGGCATTGATGCCATCAAGGAGTCGCTGCGGGCGGGTCTCGCGTGCTCGAAGGAGGATATGGCCATCAAGGTGGGTGCATCTAATACTCTGTTGCTCTCTTGTGCTGATTTGTGCGTGTTTAAAGTGAAAACTTGCATACTCTAGGTGTATTTGTGTATTTGTGTATTTGTGTATTTGTGTATTTGTGTATTTGTGTGTGTGTGTGTGTGTGTGTGTGTGTGCGTGTGTGTGTGTGTGTGTATGTGTGTGTGTGTGTGGCTATGTGAACACTTCTAATATCATTTGACATTTTATTCCATATTTGTGATATCATTGCTTTTTTAAAATTTTGTTTCTGCAGATCAACCTCATTTCGCCTCCGTTGTATGTCATGACAACGACATCTCTCGACAAGGACAAGGGCATTGAGGCCCTCAATGAAGCCATCACTGCTATCAAGGAGAAGATCAGCGGTTCCAGTGGAAACATCAACGTGAAGATTGCGGTGAGTGTTGTTTGCCTGTTGTTGCATCGGCTGCGGTCCTTTCTTTTGTTTTTTCGATCGGTGGTTGTGAAAAGGGGACTGCATTGTATGCGCCACCATTGCCACCATTGCCATTCGCTCCGTCCGGCCGAGAGGGTGCAATGAGGGTGCAATGAGGGTGCGTTTGAAGATTGTTGGTGGCCATTGAATGGGAATGTTGCCTGTTGGCGACGATTGGACACGTCGAGTGTGCCTGTCGCACTGCCTTGCGTCCACAGCACACACGCGAGTGGCCCCACAATCTACGTGCTGTTCCAGGCTTCATCTCACCAAACAATATTGCACACTTCCACACAACATCCAAACACAAACCGTGCATTTTGCGTGCCGCAGCCCCGTGCCGTCACCGAGACGGACGACAAGGAGCTCAAGACAATGCTTGAGGAGCTTGAGCGACAGCAGGAAGAGCGCCCTGGCGACGAGGACGAGGAGGAGGAGGAGGAAGGTGCCGAGGAGAACGAGTAGACGACAGACACCCGCACCCGCACCCGCCGCCGCCTGCATGTGCCGCTCGATCGCCCGTCTCTCTTGTCTGGAAGACGTGTTGGAATTCTACATCTCTCTCTCTCTTTTCTTACTGCGCAACTGCACAGTCACCACCGTAACGATGCGCAGCAATCGTTGCGGAGACAGTCTGTCCCCGCTTGGTTGTGTGTCGTTTAGTTGTGTGTATGTGAGAGTGGTGTGATAAATGATGCCATTTTGAACAATACTTGTCGAGATGAATTTCAGCCGTGAATTGTGTGTGTGTGTGTGTGTGTGCGCGAGTGTGTGTATGTGTCCAGGTGTGCGTGTTTGGGTGTGTGTTGGTTTGCCTGTGTTTTGCGTTGATGTGTGCGTGCGCCCGCGCTGGCTGATATGTTGATCGTATAGAAAATGTACCGTCCATTGCTTTGTCTGCTGTGACTCGCCATTGTTTGTTGCTTGTTGTGCTTGTGTTGATGAGCCCATGCGATGTACACACTGCATGCGAAGCCGTCTTTGTACCTAGCGTCTCAAATCAGCAGTTTTTATTGCCCTCGAACAGTGGTGTGTATGTGTGTGTGTATGTGTGTGTGTGTGTGTGTGTCGTGTCTGCTAGACTGTCACACAATTGCGCTTGTCACAAATGCATACAGCTGCGCTGTACTATTACACACGTAAATGTGTATTCGCACTTGCTTAGTTGCACACCGCCATCTCAGTTTACGTGAGAACAACAAAGAGAAACAGCATTGAACACCAAAAAAATCACGCGGTAGAAGTGAGTTGAGAACGAGACGCTATTGACGTAGGAATATATACACATGCGGTCTCCCAAAACACACAGGTCCGCTCCTTCACTCCGTCTCCAATGCCTCTGCTCTTCAGCGGCGGTTGTGGTGGATGCGGCGGTAGTGACGCAGAATGTGGTACACAAACGTCGCCACAAGTGCGCCGAGTACGGGTCCAATCCAGTACACCCATTGGTCCTTCCACTCGTTGAACACAAGCGCAGGGCCGAAACTGCAGTGGCCGGATGTGTGTGGGATTCATTCAGATCCAAGGCAAGTCATTGGCGGGGGGAGTATGCCCCGCAGCTCATGTATGTGTGTGACTGCGCAATTGTGTGTGCTTTTGGTGTGTGTGGTGTGTGTTGGTGTGGAAACACTCTAGCTGGACTCATCACAAGCTTGTAAAGAGACGAACCACAACGGAGAAATCAGATCAATGACAGCAGCCACCCACACAGACACACAGACACACAGACACACAGGCACACAGACACACAGGCACACAGACACACAGGCACACAGAACGCCACGGATGGAGCGTTGAGTGGTGTTTTGTTCGATTGACAAGCACACCCACCTCCGCGCAGGGTTGAGTGAGGCACCCGTCAGCTTGCCTCTGCAAAGACGAAACAGAAATTGATGACACACTCATTGATCAGAGAGTGGGCACAAAACGCTAAAGGAGAAGGAGGAACTAAACTAAAACACAAAAAAACAAATAAACAAACAGATGAGTCACAAGAAAGGAGAAATGAGGTGGACATATGAGCACAGAAGTAGACCCACCCAAACACAATCTGCGAGACGAGTGTTGCGGCAATCGGAAGCGGCGCAAACTTAGTGTAAGCGTCTGCGCAGACCGCAGAGTTGAAGATGACAAAGACGAGGTTGAAGGTCATGAAGGCCTGTGACGCAACAGGGGACGTCACTGATTAGTCGCTTGCAATTGTTACCGCCATTTCTTCATCGCGCGCACACACACACGCACATGCAATATAGACACTCAAAGAGTTGCTGATTGAAAAAGAGTATGCTCATGGACTTCACAATTCAAAAAAAGAGAGAAATAGATAGGATTCAAATCAGTGTCTTAGGCACTGTTCCCATGACCTTCAGTACTCAAAACGCCTAGGCCCATCGACTCCAACAGAGAGAGGGAGAGAAAGAGAGCTTTAGGTAAAGGTTGAGCGATGAGAGAAGTATGCACAAGGTATTGCAGCACATAAAGAGCACCCCCCACCGCCCCCCCCCCCCGCCCCCCCCCCCCCACAAACCTCGATGAGAATGCCCTGTCCCATCGAGATACCAGGAGCCAGGGAGGTCACGCCTGCAGTGGTTAGGTGTTCACACACACAGAGCGACACGGACAAGGCAATGTGCAATGGTGAATCAGTAATTCATAACGAACCGCAGTCGTGCACTGCAGGCGGGCCAATGGAATACAGACACACAGACACACACAGACAGACAAACAGACACACAGAGACAGCACACACACACACGAACACGTGATATACGACACATGTCAAATCATTCCTCCTTCCTGCACACTAAACCCACAAGATGTGGTGGTCGGATTGATCATTCCCTTGACAAGCGCAGCCCCGACAATGGCGCCGGCAACTTGCGCGGGAAAGTAAAGGGCGGCATTCAGCGGCGGAATGCGTCGGTAGATGAGCATTGCCATGGTGACCACGGGATTCATGTGCGCTCCCGACTGGTGTCCCAAGCACGCAATCAAACCAAGCAAAACGAGTCCAAAACTGAAGGCGACGGCAAGGACATCTGTCGGTATGATTGCAAAAGCAGGAGCGGATGTTACAAAAGACATGTTGCAATGGAAGCGAGTGTAACATTCGCGGTGTCATGAAGGAAATGCCAAGCAATTGATCGCAGACGGATGCGGAAGTGGCGGTCCGTGTGGTATCATTGTGAACACAGACGCACCCAAGCCCTCCGTGGCAGCGGCACTGCATCCTGAGCCAACAAGCACGGCAGTGCCCACAAATTCCGCAAACACGGCTATGGACACGCGCGGTGTCGGGCGGTCGTGCTCGGGATCCTGCTCGTCATCGTTCACACGCATTGTGGCACTGAACCGCCGGCGTGCCTGCATCGTATACGTGTACCAGGCGAGAATTAGCAGAGGACAACATGCAAGGTGCACAAGGTGCGCTGACAGCGGCACACTTTACGGTGAACTTGTGCCGGAGCAAAAAGATGCGAGCCATAGCGAGACCAAGTAGCAATAAAATTGAGCCAAAAAATGCAATCACTCGACACGGAGGAACGGGGGCACTCACATTGCCAAGGACGCCAGCGTCGTGGTACTCGTGCTCTGCGGGCGGAGGGTGATGCACATCGGCAGGATGGAGCAGCGGCTCCTGGACTGCAAGCGAAGCCATTGATGTTCCTTGTGCAGCACGCACCACAACCACAAAGCAAACAATGATGCACGGTCTTGGCAACAAGAAGACACAGTGAGAATGCAGGTTAAGTACTAACTTAGTGAGGATGCATGTACTTTGTGCCTTTTCGACAAGCTCGGTCCGGCACGGACGTTCAGTAAACAAACCCGGGGTACCTTGCCGTAACCAGACTGCGGACTCTCAAATTGAAATGAGTGTCGAATGTGACTGATTTTTGAAGGTTCCGTCCACATTAATGGAAAGTATAGACTTACACTGGGTCACGTGATCAGACGCCCTGTTGGTGCGAGTTTATTGTAACGCGAGTTTATTGTAACGGAGGCGTTTTTGTGGTGCCCAGTTTTCTGATTTGCAACATTGCTCCTCGTTCAAACCACAGCAAAAGTAAAGAGCGTGACGATCAAGAGAATGACACGCCGGGATGGGGCAGTGCAGGTGCAGAAGCATACAGCTGACTGAACTAATTGGAGCCGAATGAGCTGCCGGCGCCTGTATTGGGAAACCCATGCAGACGCAATTTGAAAACAGCTGCCCGCCAAATGGGAGGAGCCGCTACGCTTAGAAATGTTGACGTGTGCGTCTGTTGCACCGTAATTGTGCAAAACGCGGAACAATTCAGGTTCGAGTGAGAAATTGCGTGAACGCGACGGCAATGAACAACACTTTTAAGTGCACGTTATGTAGGCACGCAACAGCACTTTGAGTGAGGCGACGGCACAACAGTTGTCGCACCGCGGAGGGCGGGAGTGCCCCACTTGCGAGGCCACACACGCCACTCGTCACTGCACATTATTGCATACGTACGACCATCAGTGTGCGACCATTAGTGGCACTACACATGACACCACCTTCAGTAGTGTGAACAGCGCCCAAATTGGCAATACTCATTAAATACTAACTACCGCCAATGTGCGCTGCCGGGCAAATTAAACTCAATTCGGCAGCATTATGGGTCTCATTTAACGGTGTCCTCAGTTTAATCGCGCCCGAGTGTGAGGAGCCCTGTCTCCAGCAGTAGGAAATCGCGTAATGAATATAAATTCAATACAATTTGGATACAGTTTAGACGGTTGTAATAACTGCATCCGATCGCGGCGATCCGCTCCTATTCAATTTGCGTGGCCATAGTGGGCCATAGTGGGCGATAGTGGGCCATACTGAAGGCCTCTCTCTTGTTGTTTTGGGTCTCTCTCTCTCTTTCCACGCCGACGACGGCTCACACTCTGTCCCCATGACACTCTTGCCGCAGCGTGCTTAGGGGCATCGGGCGTGCACGGTGTCTGCATGTCTGTACTGTGAGTGTGCGTGTGTCCGTGTGAGTGTGTGTTGTGTGAGTGTGTGTGTGTGTATGTGTGTGCAGTGCATGTGTGCATGTGTGCGTGTGTGTGCGGACTGTGTGTGGCATCATGCCCAAGTTCTCAGGAATTGTAATACTTATAATGCATGCGACCAAGACGGTCATGCGGATTGTGCTTTCGCTATCGCAACAGTGCCCACTCATTGTGTTGGCTTGGTTAGTGAGCCTCCTGATTTCGATCTGAATCATCTCGCGTATGTGCGTTGGTGGATGCGTGACGACACTCTTGCGGACCGAGTATTTTATTTCATATTATTCACTCACCATCACGCCATCGAGAAGTCAATACTCTTGGACGGCGAAGCGTCACTCTATTTGCAAAGTGCGTCAAAGCGACATGACATCGACGCACTCGTTGTCTCCGGTGGTCACGTGGTAGCGTTGCCGTGCGTCATAGCACCGCCGCCGCAGTGAACAGGAGCGGACGACGACACGACAGACCCTTATCGCCGTATCGTTTGTTACACTTTTAGACGGTATTCTGCGGACTCCTTGATAGTGATTGAGTTTTATCGGGCCTGCGTCTCGTTTAAAGGGAATCGACGATTGGACTAACTCCATCGTCGTTGTCGAGGCCAGCAACGACGGCGACAGTACATCCCGCTGTGCAGTCTACCGATTGTGGGCCGCAGTCGCACGCATATCCGCATCCACATCCACTTCAAAGGGCATCTGTTGGGGCGCGGCCGCTATCATCGTCCGAAGGTGCCGTCGTTCTGCCTCCGCTCGTCACGGGCACTGTGCATCCACACGAGGCGGGACAGGGGCATAAACACGCGATTGCTACTACTTCATCGTCTACTGCAACAAAAGCAGCAACAGCAGTGAGTGTCGTCGCGGCAAGTGCAGCCGGCATCCTGCCGTCCACAATAGACCAGCGGAAAATGTCCGCGTCAAATTCTCTGTCTGGGTCGTTCAAGGGCGTGAACAGCACGATTGCCGAGGAGGGCCACGAGGAGGAGGTGGGATTTATGGGATGCGTTTTGGCACAAATGGGCATGACCGATATGCGTCTTTGTGCGCTTTGTGCTCCGGCAAAGCTCAGTATGTGTGGCTTTTGGCTGTGATGTGTGTGCTATTTTGTTGTGGTTTGTGGAAGCAATTGCGACATTATAATGGTGTGTGTGGCTGTGATAGCACGACCCTCAACCTACGTCTGTTTTCGTATGCACAAACACGCCACATACATACCCACAGACACACACACACACATATATATACATATATATATACGTACATACTCAAACACACGTATAATGTGAAGACCTTAGGCTGATCGCAAATGGTGATTTTGTATTGCATCACACACATACACGCACACACACACACACATTGCGCTCGCAGGAACAAAAGAAGGATACAATTTTTTCAAAGCTGAAGCGCCGTCTCTCGTTCTCGTCGCGGTCGCGGCCAAACAGTGCGGGATCATCGTCTGTCCGCAGCAGCAGCTATGGGGCAAATGGGCCCACCAACGGCGCCGTTCCACCGAGCGCGCCGGGAGCGGGGCAAGGGGTCGAGGGAGGCGATGCGGTGAATCAGCTGCCGGACATTAATCTGCAGAAGGTGCGTGGCAATCGCGGTTGTTGTCGCAGTGGCTGTCATTGTTTTGCTTTTGTGGAAGTGAGAAGGAGTGAGTTTACACACGCACCAGCGACAGTGAGCACGCACAAGGCTGTATCTCCACTCTCATATCGCCCTATTTCCATGCACACGTGATGTATGCCCGCTTAACACACACACACACAATAACACACACACATATATATGCATACATACACACACATGCACATACACATACACACACATGCACATACACGTACTCATACGCACCCACCCACACCCACCCACCACACACATACACACACACACACACACACACACACACAGTTCAATGAGAATCGGATGGCGCGGCGCATGTCTTTGCCGACGGCGCTTCCCAGCTTCAACGATCGCGCATCACTAGGTAGTGGATCCAGCCTAAATGGCCCGCGGCGATCCATTTCTGCGATGACGCAACCCTTTGGGAAGGTCGAGAGCTACAAGAAGCTCGAGAAGCTCGGGGAGGGCACGTATGCGACGGTGTTCAGGGGGATCAGCTGGTGGGTGATGTGCACGCTCTTCACTTGTAATTATACACATGTGTGTGTGTGTGTGTGTGTGCAGTTGCAATTGTGTGTTGAGAGTGGCATGGAGTCGCTTTAGTCGACGGATGGATGCTTGTCGTTGTCTCTGCTTGAATTCATGCGGTGGGCCTTTATGATATATCGCTCACTTTCATTGTTTTCTTAATCTGCGGGTGTTATTTGCTTAATCACTCCTGCCACACTGGAAATCAACAGCATTACTGGGGACGTCGTTGCATTGAAGGAGATCAAACTCGAGGCGGAGGAGGGATATCCATGCACTGCTTTGCGAGAGGTGTGTGTGTGTGTGTGCGTGCACATGTGCCGAGTGTGCCTGCCCACATCCCAACTGTCCCACATTTTTGTGCAAATGCATGTGTGAGCGGTTTTTATTTTTTTCTTTGTTTGCATAGTTGGAGCCACTTGAAGGTGTTGGCGATGCGTTAGACCCCACTGTGCGTCTTTCTTCTTCCTCATCCACATTGCCTTCTCTCATCGCGTGTGCAGGTGACTCTGTTGAAAGAACTAAAGCAGGCGAACATTGTGACGCTGCACGACATTATTCCTACCGAGAACTCGCTTACTCTTGTGTTTGAGTATGTGCCGAAGGACCTGAAGCAGTTCATGGACGATTACGGCGGCTTTATGGACCTCTACAACGTCAAGCTGTTCTGTTTCCAGGTGCGTGATATGGAGCATGCATTTGTATGTGTGCGTGCGCAAATGCGTGTTTGTGTGGGTGTTTATTTGCGTTGTTGTGCCTTATATTTGTCATCATTGGTGGTTATCAGCATCCCTTATCTGACATGTGCTCTGTGAATGCGTCGTTGCTGTTGAGTCGATTGGCATATCGCCCAATCCACGGACTTGGAATCCTACGTGCATGCATTGTTGCTGTTGTTTCGCTGTCGATGGTTTGTTGTTGATGTCCGTCCCCTGTGCCTGCAGCTCCTCCGCGGCCTTGCATTCTGCCACAAGCATCGCGTGCTCCACAGGGATCTCAAGCCGCAGAACCTGCTCATTCACAAGCGCGGTGAACTCAAGCTGTGCGACTTCGGCCTCGCTCGCGCAAAGGGAGTTCCCATCAAAACTTTTACAAACGAGGTGTGTGCGTGTGATGTGTGTGCGTGTGTTATGTGTGTGCTTATGGTTATGTGTGTTCGTTCACACGTGCATGTGCGTGCGCGTCTTGATAAGTGTGATTGTTGTTCTTGAATACTTGTAACCACATGTTATCATCGCGTTGATAGTTGTCTTTCGCCTTCTGATTATCCGCCATATGCAAGTGCCAACTCTCACACGAACAATTCCGCGATGATGCGTCATATGCAGGTCGTGACGCTGTGGTATCGCCCCCCGGATGTGCTCTTGGGGTCCACCGAGTACACGGCGTCCATTGACATGTGGTCGGCGGGTTGCATTTTTGCCGAAATGGTAGCAGGGAAGCCTCTCTTCCCGGGATCCACAAACGAAGATCAACTCCACACAATATTCAAAATACTCGGCACGCCCACTGAGGCTTCGTGCCCCGGTCTTGCAAAGGTTTGTTTGCCTTGCCCTCTTGGCGCTTCTGCTTTATTATTTGTTGTTATTGTTTTTTTGTGGCCAGATCCTAGCCTGTAAAGCGACACCGGACGCATTGTTATTATTAATATTTTTGTTGTTCATTGTTCGTGGACACTCCACTCCGTTTGCACCGACTGAGGGCGTGTGAGGGCGTGTCGTGAATTGAGTTGCCGGTGTTTGCATTTCCTCTCCAATACGTCACACTCATTTTCCATTTCGTCTTCTCCTGTTTTCCGACAGCTTCCCGAATTTTCCGACAAATTTCCAGTTTACGCCTCCAAGCCGCTCTCTGCGTATGTTCCGCGACTGGATGCCGATGGGCTCAATCTGTTGGACCAAATGCTGCAGTACGAGCCATCGCGCCGCATATCCGCCGCTGACGCTCTCAAGCACAAGTACTTTGCGGAGCTTGGGGAGGACGTGCTGACTCTAACTGATAGTGAGTTGAACCTATACTCTTCTCGTGTGTGTGTGCGCGCGTATATACACATGCATAATGCCTGATAATTTGTTTATGTTAGTGTGTGTGTGTGCGTGTGTATGAACATTTATCCGTGAAGGCGAACCAATCTAAGCGTAATCGCGATTGTCTTTCCCATTTTAGGCAAATCGATATTTACACTGCCCCACATTGTCCTCCGCGGGCAAGTGTCCAGACGGCGGAGTCTTCCCGTGAACAGGGTGAGCCAGGCGCTCTTTTTAGTTAGTTTTGTGCTAAGTTTTGTGTGTGGGTGTGTGCATTTTTGCATGTTTGTGTATGTGAGTGCATTCTGTTCGGTTATGATGGGTTTCCAAAAGCGTGTTTGATTTGACGTCCCATGCTTACCTCTGTGTGTGTGTGTGAAATATGCGCCCCCACGTCTGACTTGAATCCCATCTCCACTGTTTGTTTGTGGATTCTCAATTCTTTTCAATGCCCATTGAATGACAGTACCAACCTGCCGCACGCGGTGCATACCGAATGGAGGTGTGAGAGTCGAATGGGCGGGGATATGGGACGGGCATTATGAGTGTGCGAAGTCTGTAACACTGACTTCAATATCTGTTCCCTCTCGTTCGTGTGCTGGCGTCGTCTGCGTTAATTGCGTTTGCGTCGCGTATTGCGTCTTGTTTCGCCGTATTTCAAATCAACCAGTGAGGAGACGGGTGTGCGTATGCGTATGCGTATGCGTGTGCGTGTGCGTGTGCGTGTGCGTGTGTGCGTGTGCGTGTGCAGTACAGGCGCCTATCAGGCTGTGTGCTCGTGTGCTGTTGTCGCGGCAACACACCGCACCGCTTTGTGTTTGCGTGGATTTCCCTCTTTGTTGCTTTTATTCGATATTTTTTTCTTTTTTGCGTTTGCGCTGTGTGTACACTATTTTTTCATTTTTGTCGTTGTTAGGTGCCAACGGTTGTGTTGGCATGTGCGAGTGAGGGAGTGAATGAGTGTGTGAATGAGTGTGTGTGTGTGTGTGTGTTTGGGTCCACATTGCAATTTCTATCTTTTGCCGATTCGAGCGTATATTAAACTCATCAATGAACAGTTCCTTGCATCGTTAGTAAGCAGCTCACTTTGATTGCACGCACTGGGTATCTGACACATTTGCGTTGAAGTCCACCGGCAAAGCGCTTATACACTGTGCGTGTCTATATAATTGTAAGCGATAGTCACCAAGTGGAGCAGGCACGTGACCAGCAATGACGAATCCAGTCCTTCAGTTCAGTTCCTTCTTTCATAGCATATTATCGGCCATGTAATGCCAGCACACAGTCACACTCACATTGCCATCGCGTTGGAGCATCTTTCCGCTTCGTCAAAATCTTTTGTGGGAATTCATTTGACATTGTTGATCTGTTGCCATTTCTCACTGCAGAATGGGCAACGCCGCCGCGAAGGCAGCGCGAAGTGCACGCGCCGGTACACAACCGTCGCAATTTGCAGCAAAAGACGTCACGTCGTCGGCTTCAGAGGCGGATGCCGTCCGATTGGCGCACGCACAGCGCTTGAAGGACGCCGAAGCAGCGGCGGCGGCCGTCAATGCGCCCAAGGACACGTCGCTCGTGGCGGCGATGAACAAGTTGCAGATCACGACAGCTGCAAACCCGCTTACGATGGTATGAACAAATGTTGTGTGTGTGTGTATGCATGCATTTATTGAGTGTCACGTGCACTTGAGCCTAGAGATACGACTGTTGTGGTTCAGACGCTACGCACACGCGCTGTTTCTTGCCATGAAATTCTGGATTACTTTTTTAAATATTGTGCGTGCGACGAAGGCCATGAATTGAAAATATCAGGACAGGTTCATACAAGCACTCTAAACACGCTTATTTATGCACGCACATATACGCACACACGCACATGCACACGCAACCACATGTACTGCCTTCGCAACTCGCAGTCGCACATACCGAATCCCAACGAGGGCGACAGAACGGCCCCAGTGAGCTCATCGCGCAAACTTCCTCTCAGCCGCGTGTCGTTGTCGTCGCCCTTTGACGGTCCCGCTGCCGAAGGCCGACTCAACAAAGAACATGTGTGTGTGTGTGTGTGTGTGTGTGTGTGTGTGTGTGTGTGTGTGTGTGTGTGTGTGTGTGTGTGTGTGTGTGT
>CALSCR010000968.1:0-35681 GCA_943704495.1 Pigoraptor chileana
CCCAACGCGCACCACCTTAATGCAGTGTGCGTTTACCGTTCTGTGTGAATCTGGGCATCTCCTGAGTTTTTCAAGCTTCGATGAGTTTGTATCCGACCGCGCCTGCGAGGCAATGCATTTGGAGGGAGGCCCGTTGTGGCTGGATGTGCTTCGTCCCTCAATGGCAGATTTTGAGCAGCTGGGAGAGGTTGGTGATTACCAATGTTGTCGCGAACACCGCAAATGCGTCGTCAAATTGTAATGTGTGCTCTCTACTGACATGATGACATGGTGTCATGGTGTCATGTGCAAGTTTTTTTTTTCTTCGGAGGGGGGGGGGAGATCGGCGGCACTTTGACACACCTGCATCCCGTGTGAGTTCCTGCTTCATTTTTGTGAAAGTAAACATCTAACGTTGTTTGCAGGTCTTTGATCTCCATCCGCTGACGATCGAAGATTGTCTCTCCGAGGATGGTCGCGAGCGCATGGGCTCGTATGAGGCCTACACGTTCGTCAAGCTGCATGGCCTTCCCCAGGACCTGAGCGCCGCAGCCGAGGCCGCCGCTTTCACGTACCAGCGTGATAGCAGGGAGGATACCAGCAACGAGCTCGACGACGAGCTCTCGCCGTTCAACAACGATGACATTGTGCGCGTGTCCACATCCACAGAGCGTCTTTTGGGGTCGGAGTCGTCGCGTCCCCGAGAACGGCGCTCGTCGCGGCAGACGGAAGACGAGCGTGTGCGTTCGGCTACCATAAGTACGCCGTGGAACGAGGATCCATTCACCGACCCTGAAAGAAAAGCGTTTGATGAGTATCGTTGGGGAGTGTATGGCGGCGACACGCTCGAGGGCTCGGAGGGGGAAACATGCCACATGCAGACGGTGTGTGCGATTGTGTTTCCGGGAATGGTGCTTACCACGCACATGCACCCGTGGTGGGCCTTCCCGCGCGTGCTCACGGAGACGGCACGCCGGTGGAAATCGGCCACCGCGGCCGGTGCTCACGTGAGGGCGGGCAGTCGGTTGACGCCGTCGCTGTTCCCGCGCTTTGTTGTTTACGCCGTGTTGTGGGACATGGTGGCTGCTTGCGAAAAGGTCATTCGGTGCGCCGAGATGTCATGTGCCGTGCTGGCAGACACCACTGGCCTGCACGATTTTCTTGCGTCGGCGGGAATGAGCGGCGATGAGCGCCATGTGAGTACCCACCCCCTTCGCAAGGGCTGTTCTCCTCTGCGCGTATTCTTGTCGGTTTAGCTCTTTTCCGTCTACTCACTATGAATTTTAATATTTTGTTTTTGTGCACCTTCGGTGCTGCAGACTCTATTGATGCGACTGTCAGCATGCTCGCGGCGGTCTATGCTTGTGTATCGTGAAATCGCGCGAAAAAGGGACATTGCGGCCGCACTAAAATCGCACTGGGGCGAGGGCACGGACATGTCGCGCCTCGGTGCAGCAGCGGGGGCGTCGGTGGGAACCGAGCGTTTCCAGAGGCAACCAGACCATCTCTTTGCGTTCGAGACGCCCATCCCGGCGGCGGCGGGGACGTCACTCCCCCCGGATGAGCCGGTGTCTGCCGGCGCGCGCACGCCCAGCGACGAGACGCTATGGAGTCCCTTTCTCTACTTTCGCGGGCTACATGGCCAGCTTGTCGGGATGTCAAAGCGTCTCGAGGTCGTGCTGGATCAGGTGCGAGAGGCGCAGGGGACGTATCTCGCTTTGGTGGGTTCGGCTGTGTGGCAGTCTCTCGCATCGCTTGCATCGTGTTGGGTCAATCGCTCAATCCGCGCTGTGCCCCTACTCAAGGGCCTTACAGTACCTCTTTGAATTGAATCGGCCGTGCATCTCCTGAGGATGATAGTGCTTGTGGTCATTATGGCTGCATGCGTTACTTATGCATGTCGCCACGCAATGCCTCCCCTGTCTCTGCACTCAACCCTTCGTCTAACCCTAACCAACCCGCTCGCTGCCTTCTTTGCACTTTATTGTACATTAGGTGGACATTTCCATCTCCAAGCGCATGGTGGAGGGCACCGTACAGATGAAACGGCTCACCCAGGTGGCAAGCATCACGGCCCCAATGTCTCTCGTTGTCGGCGTGTTTGGCATGAACGTCGTCATCCCGGGCCACTACAGTCTCGAAGAACGCACTTACACGCCCTTTATTATCATTTGTGCTATTCTCGTGTCGCTTGTGCTGTTGCAATTGCTGTTTCTCCGAAGAATGCGCAGACAACCGCCCCCGCGCCTGTCGTAGACTATGGGCACAGTCGGCCGTGATAAAGTCTTCCCTTAATTGCCACACCAGAGTTGCAGTATGCAACACAGTGCGATACTGCGCAGAGGTATTGAGTACTCTACCAAACAGATCCCTGATGTGTGTGTGCGTGTGTCGGTTCGAGGCAACTGTAAGGGCACAGTGCAAGTAGCGTGCTGATGTGTAATGTCGGAACTCAGCGAGGTATTAGTATCGGCAGCCAGTTAATTGACTCACTACAGCTGCGTTTCTCTGACAGCTGTTCCCTTAGGTCGGCAGGCAGTCAGTGCTGTCAGCTGACTCGGCCGAGTAAGGAATCAGTCAGCGCGGTCAATGCATGTGTTTTGGATAGTCACGATGTGTCTTCGAGTGAAAGTGATGAGTCGGTGTACCGCACCTGTCCAAGTCCTGTTCAGTTGTGTGCACGTCATGTATTAATCTATTCTAAATGCTGTGAGTTATTCATTATAACTGACACAGAACTGAAAGTGGTGTAATTATCAAAAAACAAAGCAGAACCTTCTGGCAGCAACATCACGCAGTTGCTTATCGATTCCATGTTATTTAATGGACACAAAAAACCACTTATATTGGTCGGTGTTGATACTGCTTCACTCGTACTACAGGATAAAGTCGGTGCGACGTCAGGTTGCCAGCTGGGTAGGCCGAAAGACCCGCCGATCGGTGCGCTAGTCTAGCTCTGAGCATTTCAACTGGTGGGAAATCAATATAAAAAATCCCGAGACTGTCGTTTTCACGATTGCGCGAGGAGCACGTCGAAACTGACTGCAGTTTACTGTAACCTAAAGTTGAACAAGTGTGTGTAACAAAGAGTGTCGATGGCGCACTCCACGCTGGCCTCCCTTAGCTAGCCCAAAAGGTGCAAAACATTTAATAATATTGGAGCGTGGGAACAAATAATAGTAAGTTTCAGTTGAACGCGACAGCCCCATGGTACATGACAGCCACATTCCTCAGTCACAGTGACCGGGGCGATATAGTGACCTTGAGGGGATCGCACCAATGCTTAGCCTCGTCCGTGTAATACAGATACGCCCGACTGGCGGCCCCTGTAAATGACCCCGGATGCACCGCCGTGGCATCAAATTTGACGCGGACAACGGCATTTGGATCAAGAGTGCGCCAATACAGCACGACCGCCCGTCCCGTGACCTCGAAATAAGACACCACCCGGGAGTCCACAAGCTCGCGCAGGCTATCGTGACGGGGCTCAAGGCCGCTCGGAAGCCCCACAATCGCAATGGTCATTGGCGCGCGCGTGGCCTCTGTGTTAACGACGGTGGCCACAACATCCACCGAGTCGCCCTGTTGCAGCGACTCCGCGGATAGAGTTGTGTTGAGAGTGATCCGCGCGCTCGCACTTGTCGCCGGTCGCGGAGACGTAAATTGCGACATGGCCGCCACAATGACCGATGGGCCCTTGGTCGTCTGGTCCACTTTTACGTGCACCTCGTGGGATCCAGGCGCCGACAGTTGCCGCGCTATTTCAAGGTTTTCTAAGGTGCGAGTGTCGAACACGACGGGCTCAGTGGCACCCGCGGCATACGCCTGCGTGCCCAGGAGCTGTCGGTCGACAAAGACACTGACGTTACCGCCGGCGTCGGCAAGCCCCTTCTTGACAAGCGCCTCCTCCTTGAATGTGATGATGGCCTTGAGGGCCAGCACGGTCGCCTGCGTAGAGCCAAATCGTCCATCCTGGCAGTTCTTCCCAATAAACGCAATCGCACGGAAAGCGCTGTCTCCAAAGCGCTGAATGTTGCGAGACCACGCAATTGCAGCAAGTGACGTCGTTTCCACGACCAGCGCCTGACCGCCCGAGCCCGTAATGGACGACTGCGCCGCCACGATTGATCCGTCCCGCTGCTGGAGGGCCGCAAGCCGCTCGGCTACCATGTCTGCCAGATCTGTCTGCTTGTTCAAGTACAGTATGGACGCGGCGAGAGCCATGAGATAACCATCGTTCCCACCCGTGCCAGCGTCTTTTGCAAGCGCAACATCTTCGGAGCGAAGGGGAATCCCTGCCTCACTCAGTGCCCACAGGATGTAGAGCCTAGAGAAGGGAGATTGAGATGCAGCCACACATAGAGAGGTACCGTGAGTGAAACGTGTGCAAATACACAAATTACGTAAGACAAACAACACAATGTGCAAGGCAGGTGCAAACGAACGCACATTGGCCATTTAGCCAACCACAAATGAAGCATAATCGTAACAGCCGCGACACTCACGTGGTGAGCTGCGTTGTGGCGCCGCCAAACGAATCCAGCTTGGCTCCACTAAGGTTGAAGCCTCCCTTTGCATTACGCCGCGATTGCAGCCACTCGTGCGTGCGCCGCGTAAGCGCCGGGTCAACGTGCATGACCGCCTGCATCTCCAGAAACTGCATCAGCCCGTATGCACTCAGTGCTTCGTGCCCCGGTGCACGCCCAAACCATTCGAACCCGCCTTCCGTCGTCTCAAAGCCGACAAGACGCTGGTAGCCCTTGGTCAGCAGTTCGCGTGCCCGCTCCATCGCGGCGGCCGCACCTGGGGCAGCCGTGTTCATAGCAAGAAAGCGCATCGCCATCACCATTGGATACGTGGTCGCACTTGTCTGCTCAAAACAGCCATAGGGCTCCTGAATCAGCGACTCCAGGGCGGACATAATGTTGCCGACGGGCGAAGGAAAGAGCTGCACGCGCAGCCACGTGGCGCCGGGGAGGGCGTCCTTGGGCACAGTGACGCTGTAGTTGAGCCCTGTTTTGGTCAGCGTCGACGTAAATGAGGATGTTGGAAAGCCCACAGGAACGACATTTGTGGTGAGTGTCTGCGAATCCTTGAGGCGCAGTTCCTGGCTCGTTTTGGGAAGAGTCTCGCCCTGGAAGACGAGCTGGCGTTCACCAAATATGGCAGGGGTCGTCACACCAAATCCTGGAATGGGAATGGAGAGCGCCTGGAGGACGACAGCATTCCCACGGGGACCAACAAAGGCAGTCTGGGGCGCACCCAAATCGGCGCCGGATCCGTCGAGCCGTGCCCTGACGATGACCTCGACGGCCTTCTCGGCGCGGTTAAGCACGGCAATCGGCATCTGCAGCTCATCACCCAGCGTCAGCTCTGAAGGAATGCGCGACTCGACTGCAAACACCTTTCTTGCCGGGAGAAGCACGCTGTCGCTCGCACCAACGCCGCCGTCAAAGGCAACCGCATCGACCACAACACGGTACTCGGTCACAAGGTCCGACAGCGAAAAGCGCGCGACGGCCTCGCCCGTGGTCGCAGACGTTGTCAGTGTGTCCACCCAGTACACTGTCTCCGTAAAGTCAGAGCGCTCGTCGGGGCGCCATCCGGGGCGGAGTGCGTGCGCGTATTCGCGAACAAACACCGCCCCGGGAATCATGTCGTACTGCGGCCTGTAGACACGGCGATGCCCGGCAATAAGTCCCATCGGCTGCACTTCGTCTGCCGCGACCTTTCCCATCGGAGCATTCCAGTCGACAATCTCAGCTTCAGGAGCATCTCCCGCAACGCCCTCAGCGCCCACGCCGACACCGTCATCGACCCGCACATTCATCCGATCGTCCATCCGATCGTCCATATGATTGCCCATGCCCACATCTGCGGCCATGTCACCCGCGGCCATGTCACCCGCGGCCATGTCACCGTCAACAGCATTGGCGAACATCACCGGTTCCGGGGCGGCGGGGGGAGGGCCGCCGGCCTCGGGCGCCATCTCTGCTCCAAGGGCCGCAAGTTGCACCATGTCACCACGTGCGACGTTCCCTTCTTCGTTGACCATCGCCATTGCCATTGGCATCGCGCGGAACATTTTAGGTCGAATCAGCCGCTCCTGTTTGCGAGTGCGATGGAGGGAGGTGAGAGCGATCAGGACGGTGGCACATTCGGCGCAGCATTAACAATGCCGCAACAGAAGAACAAGCAATGCCAGGATTGACAGCGAGAGCAGTGCGCCGTGTGCAGCAAATACTCACCCCCTTGAAAACAGCCAACATGCGCTGATCCGCCGCGCCGCGCTGTCCCTCAATGCGGTCCGGATCCACATACACCCACCGCCGCCAGCCCTGCGTCCCGAGCAGTAGGTCAATGTTCAGCGCGCACCCCTCTTCCGTTCCCGTCAGTCTGTCCTCACACATGTACGCCGCGGGGTCGTCGAGAGCGCTGACCTCATCCTCAAACAGCGCCATGGCGGGGAGGCGGGGTGGGCGCCGGCGTGGCTCAATGCGCGAAAGCACAGAGTCATCCGTGACGGTGATGCCCACGCGCGCGGCAATGGGCTTTCCAGTCGCCGCGTCTGTTGTCACCACTTTGAGGTCGACGCCACCACCAGGCACGTATTCAGGCGAGTCCGTCTCCACAGTCACATGCACGCGCGAGTGGGGCACGCGGTAGACGAGGCGCTCTGCAATGGGTTTGTTTGGCTTTGCGACGACTGTCACACGGAGAACGCCCTCGAACGCGGCGCCGATGGGAAGCGAGAGCACAACATCCACCGGCTTGTTCACCTCACGAAGGCTCAGATCGACAAATCCGATTTCCTTCTCGCGGCGGTAGGCTGCAATTTTGTATTCGCCCACGTGGGTCCCACTGACGCGCAGCTATAATCGCGATGGAAATGAAATGCACCCCAGTACGAAGAGAAAGTTAAAAAAAGTGGGTGCAGAAAAGAATCGGAAATACACGCTGGCAGCAAATCAGAAATATCGGCACACACGCGCGGTGTGTGCGGTTAGCGTGTGGGTACACGAGCAGATTCAAACTACACATCCGCAACAACCACACTCCACGCACCGCAACACCCTCCCCGCTCGCATACGTCGTCTCCGTGGCAATCATGGCGATGCCGGAGTCCTTCACGTCCGGGAGCGGAAACGGGTTCACCACGCCAGCGGGTCGCGTGACCACGAGCGAGTACCACACGCCATCTTCGGGTACAAATCGCGCATACGCTCTGCCCTCGTGGACGGCCTCGACGGGAACGACGGCTTGCTTCCGGGCGTCTTCACCCGTGGGAGCACGTGACCCTGTGGGATGCGCAACGACAATTCCTTCAAAGCTCACTGGCTCGCCACGAGCATCGCGCGCCTCGAAATAGATTCCGTTCAGCAGGCCCACAACAAGATCACCGCCCTGGATGCAGCATACAGAAGAGAGAGGGGGAGAATACAAATAGATATTACATGTGCCATGAGATTTCACAACGTGCAACAGGATAAGCCCTTAGCATAGGATGGGAATGGCGGTTTGTATCAATTGCACTGCAACAAACACACATCATGCAAAGCATCGAGTGCGCTACACATACACAACACACGCAACGTGCACGTACACATACACACACACGCTGGCAGGTATAGCTATGAACCACACATACACAGCAGCACATGGGGTGACTGCACACAACAGAGTGTCCAGACAAGCCGCACCTCTGGATACGAATTGATGACGATTGCTGTGACAATGAGCGGAATTGTCTTTGTCGCCGATTCAACGACACCGCCGTCCGTCACAACCGCTGTCACACTGCCATCGTCAATCTCAATCTTCTCTGGGAGAACAAACGACGCGGTTGCCACCCCGGATTCATCGAGGATAACCACAGCCGCAGTTGCCATGGATACCGACCGCCCCTCAACACGGGCAGAGAAGGTCACCTCTGCGCCCACTGGTATGCCGCCCTCCGCCCGCGAAACCTAGAGGATGAGGGCACAGAATGCATGCATGATTTGCGTGTATGTGTGTTGTGAGTGTGAGTATGTGTGAGTGTGAGTATGTGTGAGTGCAGTGTGTGTGTGAGTGAGTGAGTGAGTGTGTATGTATGCGTGTTGAAATGTGTGAGTGAGTGTGAGTGAATGAGTGTGTGAGTGAGTGTGTGAATGTGTGAGTGTATGCGTGTGGGTGCATGTTGAGTGCACACGCGTATGGGTGACGAAATACTTTATACAAATGAATTGAGCCATTGCAATGGGGAAGAGGATCGGGGTGGTGTTATGCCGTGCCATGTTTACGCAAAATCACCTTGAGTGTGGCAGTCACAGTCTCGCTCGGTCCGTAACCACGCTCACGGAACTCGAGGAGCAGACGCATGCGCGGACGGGAAACACGTTGAATATTGAACTTGCGCACGCCAGGGGGGAATCTTTTGCAGCCGACAGGTCGCGCGAGTGTGGAGGGAAGTGTGGCAGGCTGGGTTAAGATGCAGAGCAAAGAGAGTGCGAGGGACGCACACTCTATTCGCCACAGTGAGGCTGATTCAACTCACCCGTCACGCGCATGGGTGATGCGAACGGTATACTCGCCGCCGGCCGTGTCCTTCGGCAGACTCCACGTGTACAGCACCGTGCCGTTGGATGGAAGAACGCGCTCACTGTTAAGCACCTCGCCCGCAGGCCCCAGCACTTCAACGGTTGAGCCCACGTGCACATAGCCGACCCGGCTGTCGGTGTTGGAAAATGGGACTCGATCAAACGCACCCAACACAAACGCGCGCACATACAGGGTATCGCCGGGACGATATGTGGGCTTGTCCGTTGAGACGTGAGTGAGATAGCGGGGAATGGAAAACATGCTCTTGCGCAGCACCTCCGGGTCGTCGCCAGGGGGCGGAAAGAAGGCATCATCCACAACCTCCTTCTTCAACCGCTCAATTCCGAAAAGATCATTCCGATGTTCGCCACCAATTGCGGCTATTTCGACCGGCGCTGGAAGCTCCACGAACGCGGGCTCCACACCGCCGCCCTTGCCGCCCTCGCCACCGTCGTCCTCGCCGTCGTCCCTGCCGTGCATGTTGTTGTGCACGCTGTAGTGCTTGTTGTTGCTGTGCCCCGCCGGATCGAATCGACCCTCATCGGTCATTGGGGACTGCGAGAGCACGGCCATTGCCACCATGTATCCTGCCAGGAGGACCGCAACGGCGCCTCCCACGCGCCGCGACGTTACGCGCATCTCGCTGATCCTTCTTGTTATGGTATGATTACAAAGTATTAGGGTTAGGCCTCGTCATTCAGATGAATCGAGTCTCTCCGTTTTCATTGATTGCCACGAGTGCACTACAGGAAGCAGTGACTCTTCTTTGCGAAGTTCGCAAGTCGATCGCGCGACTGGCGACGTGGCCACTCTGCAGGTTCTGTATCCGTCTCAGTGTCACACTGCACTGACTCTGTCTGCGAATTCAGTGGCCCGCGATCTTAATCGTCTGTCCTCAGCTGCACACTTGAGTGTGAATGCAGACTGACGGCCACGTCAGCTATTTTGGGGTAGAAGGCTCACGTGATGTCAAGGCCCGACCACGTGACTGGTCATGTTACACTATTGTCGCAATGGAGCACGTGACCTCGATTATTGACACTCACAGGTTTGCTGCGAGATCCACGCAAGGCAATATAATCCGTATATGCACCTCACACTGCCGCGGCATCTGAGGGTAGGCATGAGGATCATGTCATTAAAAATATAAGCAAAGTGGTTTGCTGAAAGTGACAGCATTTAAGAGGCATCAATCTGCGCAAACGGAGCAACGGTCGACATGGCGTCCATCCCGTCGCTTTTGTGCCGGCGAGCGATCTATGGCGCGCGGCGCCCAACAGTACAGCCATGCAGCTCGCTGTTTCAATCCGCTGTGTCGAGGAGCTCCAGGCGCATGCATTCGGGTGCGGACACGACTCAGGTTGCAGGGTGTGTAACTACTGCGTGCAATCCTGCGCGACTTCAAGCAAATACCACACAATACCACACAATACCACATTCTACATCGACTAACATTATCACAAACAATAAATTGCTCTGTTCGTCTTTTCTGGCACCCAGATCAACTCTTCGCCCACGATTGGTGGCCGCGACGTCGTTTGGAGCCGGTGCTGCTGCGGCAGTTTGCTATTTTTGGTATGCAGATGTTGCCTATGCCTTGCCCGTGTATTGCATTGACGAATGTTACTGTGGCTTATACTTAGTGTCGCTTTGTACTTGTTCAGGAGCAAGACGCAAGATGCAGAGTGCATCAGCGGCGGCTCGGGCCCGGCCAGCACCGGCCCATACATGGCGACGCCGATCACAAAAGATCTTCCCACTGCCGTTGCTAGTGGCAACATTCGCGCTCGCATGGAGGACATGATATTGCGCACGCAGGCAGATGTGTGCCGCGCACTCTCTGAGCTGGACGCCTCTGTGGGGGGCGTCGCCAACAAAGATGGGCTTTCAACCATTCGCGTGGACAGGTGGGAGCGTGCTGAGGGCGGCGGCGGCGTGAGCTGCGTCTTGCAGGACGGCCATGTGTTTGAGAAGGCCGGCGTCAATGTCTCGGTGGTCCACGGCGAGCTTCCTGCGGAGGCGGTGCGGCAGATGCGCGCGCGCGGCAAGGTGCTTGGGGACGGCCCGCGGAGGTTCTTTGCCGCTGGAATCAGCTGTGAGTGCCACGTGGTCTTATACATTTGTATAAATGCACATAAATATATATTGTATGCGTGTGGGCTATATGTTAGTTGTGTGTATCTTTCTGTGTTTCTGTGTTTTTAATTTTTTGTGTCTGTGTGTTATCTCTGTGTGTGTATGTATGTATGTGTGTGTTTTTGAGTGCGATCTAACCCCCTCTCTCCCTTATATTGCAGCCGTGATACACCCGCGCAATCCGCATTGTCCAACGGCACATTTCAACTACCGCTATTTTGAGGTGGAAAACCCCGGGGGCGAGCCTATTTGGTGGTTTGGTGGCGGCGCCGATCTCACTCCGACATACCTCGATGAAGCTGATGCGGTAAGCGTTGATTGCACTGTCAACGTGCAGTGCTAAAGGAACAGTGAATATGATAGCCTTCTTGTTTGTGCTGCAGTGACTGCTTTTTGTCGCAAATGGAAGTGCTCTGAAAGACCTCTCTGACACGCGCTCCGATTCACCACTGCAAACCACAACAATATCAACGACGACGACCACAACGCGACAGGTTCATTTTCATAAGACCCTGCGTGATGCATGTGCCAAAACAGATGCCTCACTCTACAATAAGTTCAAGGCTTGGTGTGATGATTACTTTTTGATTGTCCACCGTGGCGAGCGTCGTGGCGTGGGTGGCATATTCTACGATGACTTTGATGACCGGTGAGCACTCCATTTCACTCTCCCACGTGCGTGTACTTGTATGTGTGCCTGTGAACGCATTTGTGCCTGTGTGCATGTGTGTATGCGTGCGTCTGCTTGTGTCTGTGTGTGTAACACAGTATGTGTGCCAGTGTACATGTGTGTATATGTTTGCATATGCAAAGTATGCGTGCCAGTGTGCATGCGTGTATGTGGGTGCACGTACGTATGTCTGTCATTTGAAACCTTGCATTTACGAGATGAGTTACATTCAAAATATCGTCCCTCTGGTTGTTTTTCCTGCCAGGCCGATGGATGAGATTTTCAAGTTTGCGACAGACTGCGCGAAAGCATTTGCGCCTTCGTATGTGCCTATTGTGGCTCGTCATGCCCGGGACTCGTTTACTGAGGCGGAGAAGGAGTGGCAGCAGCTGAGACGTGGCAGGTGCGTGCGTGTGCTGCGGTAAAAAGGCGTTGTTGAGTATGTGTGTCTCTTTTTAGCAGACCATGATATGGTATT
Organism: Pigoraptor chileana; assembly: GCA_943704495.1. NCBI lineage: Eukaryota > Filasterea > Ministeriida > Capsasporidae > Pigoraptor > Pigoraptor chileana. The sequence goes on from CALSCR010000968.1 coordinate 11,844, forward strand.
GTCGTGATTGTGTTATTTATGGAATTGTACGTGGCTTTGTTACAGGTATGTGGAGTTCAATCTTGTGTATGACCGCGGCACCAAGTTTGGCCTTGCGACACCCGCAGCCCGCATCGAGAGCATTCTCGTCTCTCTTCCTCTCACAGCAAGGTGTGTGTATGCCCGTACGTGCGTGTGTCGCTATCCCTAATAAGAAACAAGCGACAATACTATGTGCTGACATTCGCTCATCACCTGTCCCTGTGGCTGTGTAGATGGGAATACATGCACGAGCCCAAGGCGGGATCCCGCGAGGCTAAGATCGTCGAGGTCCTTAAGAACCCGCGCGACTGGCTTGCCGGCAATTGATGCTCCGCCCGTAGGGGCGATGCACGACCACGTGCCGTGTGCCATACGCTTTTGATTGTGTGGAATGGCTGCAATACAATGGAATTCAACTGTCGCAGATTTTGATCCGGGTAAGACGCCTGCTAGTGTATGTTGTTGGGCCATCCGGACCCAAGCATTTGTGTATTTGCACAGCCCACCCAAGAACAGCGATGCTGCTATTCTGGTCCATGAGCTAGTTTCATTCGTCAGTAACTGCTTGCGCGCGACCAGGCGAGACGGCGGAGAACACGGCGTCCACAGAGAAATGGCACGATCCCATATCCTGCGCGGCGATCGCCCGGCGGTCTGGCCGCTTGAAAGTGAGTGTGAATTCCCCCGATCCATACACGAGGTGTACTGCACAACAAGCGGCGGCGCCATTTGTTACCATATGACCGCGTATGTGTACTAACAGCACTAACCATCGAATGACATTATGCGTCCTGCGATTGTGGGTGCATTTGAAATGTGCCGTACATGCTTAAATCACCTCCCCAGACATAGTACCCAGGCGGTCCGCGATGCCAGACAAAGCCCGTTGATGATATAATTCCTGACTCTGCCGCGATTTCCCAGCCATCGCCCTCTCCCATCCACCGATAGAGAACGGCTCTCGCCTCAAATACCGTGTCTTTACGCACGTGCGAGAGAGTAAGCCACGCACGATGCCCATGCCCTCCATCGACTGCCCAGGACGCAAACCCCTCGGCGCGCGGGAAAAATGCGTCCTTCTGCTTTCCTGGGAGCAGTTGGCCGCGGTGCGATTCGCACGAGTGGTCGACGCACGACTCTTCCATGCGCACGCCTGCAGATCCGCGCATCATTGCCGCTGTGGGCTCGAAGAACCCCATGTACAGCATGCGATTGAAGCAGTCCGGGGCGCAGAGGGACAGTGCGCCATTGGTCGATGCGCAGGTGATCACGTGGGCCATGTCGCGTGGCGTGAGATATGGGCGGTGTGCGGCTAGTGTGAGGGCGAGCCCCGCCACCAGCGCAGCCGACGCCGATGTGCCGCTCATGCGCGCATACTCTTCGTCCCCACGCGAGTACGCCGACAGCACGGCGACACCCGGGGCATACAGTCCCACGCAGACGCCGCGGTTTGAAAAGCCCGCGATGGAGTCTTCTTCATCGGAAGAGCCGACGGCAATGGCCTCGGGGATGCGTGCGGGAGAGAACTGACAGGCGGTGGATGCTTCGTTGCCCGCAGCAACGACCACATGGATGCCGCGCTTGGTGGCTGCACGCACCGCTTCGTCGAGGACCATTGAAGGGCCCCCGCTGATGGCCACGAGCGCAACAGCGGGCGCTTTGTGGTTGGCGATCATCCACTCTATTCCCATGACAACAGCTGGGGGGTGGGGATGGCGTGCGTGTCATGCAGCAGCGTCACAGCAGTTTGTATACTGATGTGCCCGCATCGCGCGAGCTGCAGCAGCATAGCAGCTCACCCACATTCGCTCGCGCACACACTCGCATGCGACACATGCACACATGGAGAGCAACCATGCGGACTGATGCGCACCTGCCACGGATGATTTTCCTGAGCAGCCTACAACGCGAAGAGGATGTAAAGTTGCGCTACGTGCAACTCCGACGGTGGCGCCTATGGCGAGCGCAGCCGTATGGGTTGCGTGACCGCTGCACATTCCAGTCTCGTCTCTTGTAACAGTACTTGACACGAGAGGTGCATTGGCGAGCACGTCGAAGCCACGTGCAACTCTGTCACCGAACTCGGTGTGAGATGCGCGCAGGGAGCTGTCGAGAAGGTACAGATGTGCACCGCCTGACGACGTGGCGCCCAGCGTGTCTGCATGCAAGCAGCGGAACATACCATCAAGGCACCGGCCCCGCTGGTCGATGCGGTCAAGTGCCCAGTGGGGCTTTGGCTGCACGAACCACTTTGCTGGCGATCGCGACGCCTGCTTGAGTATCACATCCTGTTGACTCACAGTAATAGTCAGCGACGTGGCTGCCAGTTAGTCGGTGGATAGTGAATGAGCTTGCAGTAGGCATTGTATGGTGACAGCGGAGCACGAGGTCCCTGATAAGTCCCTGACAAGATAGGTCGGGGAGTGTGCGTAAGCTTTTTAATGGCGACTGTGTAAACTTAAGTTCTTGCGATACAATTTCAGAATTATCGTCACTCGTCTGAGAGGCCTTTCAGCATTAATCATTTCGATGAACTTGCCTCCTCCACGTAGGCCACAGCGTCGCTGGCAAGGACAGCATGAAGCGTGATATTGTCGAGCACTGCGATCCAGCCCCTCGCCACATAGGTCAGCTCAATTGCCTCTTGCCCGACCTGACCGACAGCCGCGCGCCCATCTGCAACAGCAGGCCGGACAGCCGGCCTAGGGTCTGGATCTGGTTCCGAACTAGCCACTGACGGTGCGGCTCGAGCCGTGGCATCTTTAATTGTCGCGACATGTCCAAATGTGCCAGCCACAGTCTTTCTCAATTCATCAACTGCGCGTTGGCATGCGTTTCGCTTGAGGATGATGAGATGCACACCAGAAGTGACACCTGGTGGAGCAAGAAGGCGAGCTGTGGAATGCATGCGTGCATCGGGCGGCCTTGTGGGCGTCAACGTGCCCGGTGTTGTCCCCACTACAGTAGCAGATTCTGACAGCGCAACTCCAGCGAGGGCAGCCGCAATTACTACCGTCAAATAATAGCAATGCATCATCGCATGTGGCAGAGAAAGAGACGTGACCGTTCTAATAATATTGTGCCAAACAACGCCTATTGCAATGGATTCGGAACGGTCATATGAGGCGAATCGCACAGTCGCCGGGCAGGCAAGGTATTACTCAGTGATGTCCTACAGTGATCGATTCTGTCGACGGCGTCTTAGACCGTGCACTTGCAATAGACAATAGTAATTAAAGACGCGATCAGTGCCGCTTACTTTTCCACCTTCGACCCGGCCATGTTGTGTTTCGCAGTCTGTACTGCCTGCTGGCTCAGCTGACTGACCCGGTGGCGACCGCCGCGCAGGCGTCGGCAGTCAATACCCACTGAGCAAACCCATCCGCAGGCCCTGAATTGAATGATTCAAATCCGTCCGTGTCATTGACCTCGGACAGCCCTAAGCGAGTAAACAAGCACTGTGAAAATTGCTGGATCATGGAACTCTGGATCGCGGACGATCAGATGACGTGACAGGGAGTCGGTTCGGTTTGGCCCAATTTCAATGGTTGGAGTTCACTCAGGTCACCCGGACACATTCCAAACATTTCATCTTATTCCGCCATTGATTCAGATGGCATAAATTTTTAGGATTAAAATTTACCGATTTAACATACACACGGGAAATATGCCCATAACTCGTAATATTAAAACGAATTTTCGAACACGACCGGCTCACTGCAGTCGGCTGATCGGCTGCATCAGTCGGCAGTACTAAGCTTAGTGCCCCGGTCGATGGGTCCAGTCAAGGCAATCGTCTGCCCCTACTAGTGTAAGTGACAACTCGCCCCGGGCTGCTGTCAATGTGAAAGGCGAGGACGATTCACCTAATCAGGATCCACCGACAGTCATGGCCTGTGACGCCACGTCATGCCACAAGTTGAGCGGCGAATTAGTAGCAGCAGCTGTTTGAATCCCGGAGTATGAAAAGGCCACGTACCAGTCAGCCGCTTACATGGCGAGCCGCGCCGATTGCAATTGAAGTCAATATAATATTTACATTTATCCACCATCCTGGCCGCCACGCGAAATGAACACGCGGCAAACATCAGTGAGTTCATTTTCAGTGGTCATCCAACCACTTTCGTAGTTCCTGTGTTGCGATCAAAAATGGGAAAGAATGAACGTCAGGAAGTAGGTTTAGAAAACATCACACCGACCGACGTGAAGGTGATCGCAAGACTAGTCACGAGCATAAATACAGGCCTCTGCACCGAGACTATAAGAACTTCAGTTCCTGATAAGTCCGGCGAAAACAGAGCATTAAATGAAAATGGACTGATGCCAGTGCAATTTCCAAACCTAACATTAGGCGTCATTATGAAAACACACCGATTTCCTGCAACTCAGCGTCGCCAGCGGGGCGGACTGCACCCTTTCGGCTCTTTCTTCGCAGGTAGGCGGCCTTCATCCACCACCATCCCAGTTCCATGAACTCGAGTATGGTGAGCCACGACGCGCCAATAAACAGGCCCAAATTGCCCCCGATGTTGCCAAAGAGGGCCTGAGGAGTGTCCGCAGCTTGTTGTTCAATGCCTAAAGCAAAAACATTCACAGACAAAACCGCCACAGAAATAGTGCCGCGAGATTAGATACTCGCATCGCGCGAATACAAGACAACGCCGAACAAAAACGAGGTTAAATCACCCTCCCATGCACAAATCACAAAGAAATTGAGACATATTTCCGGCGCGGCATCGCGGCTGCAGCGAAACAAAACTAGCCGACTCCCGACCGGCAAAATATTCATATGATACGGCTGCACTCACTCCAAAAGTTGAGCTCCTCATAAAATACGTCTACCAGGATGAAATTGCTTGCAAAGGCGTTCGCAGTCACGCCGAGCTTTCCCAATTGGGTTGCGGACGCCGCGTTGGACGGCGACGTTATAGCGCTGATCGAGTACTGGAACGTTGTCTCGGAGCACGGTTCTGGGCAGTTGCAGTCGAATTTGTTGCTCGCATACTGCTTCTCAACACTCAGCCTGCAAATGTCGTCACTTGAGTTATGTATCACGCTGCACTCATCGACGGACACTGACGACGATTTGATCGGCGAGCCCGAGGGCCGACAGCCGCACTGACTGATGACTTCCTGGTCGCGACACTTCGAATAGCAAGTCGACAACGAGTAAGTCTCGCCGTCCTCGAGCACTGTGTCTTTGCACGTCCCGTAGGGTGACTTGAGATTGCTGATCGATATGCGCCGCACGCTGACGCGATAGTGACGACCGGGCTCAAGACCAAACCCCTGCTCGTCAATGTTGAACGGCTTGGTCGAATCGTGTACTTGCATCTGACAGGTCAAGAGAGCGTTTCAATGTAGGATTTCAGTGGCACGACAATTGCACAAGTAACAGTCAATTCACAAGCGTCGAAACATTCAATGTTCAGCAAATTGGAACGGATGGCCAGACTAAATGCGTGACCTCCATATTAAACATAAGTGGAGGTCAGCACTACAGACTGTGGTCGTTGCGGTTCTCGTGCAATTTAGATTGACAGCGGAAAAACCAAGCCTTGCTGTGTCATCGATCCGCACACCATTCTGACTCCCGACATTGCGGTGACCGATTGGAATATTTGAGTCGAATCAACAAGAAAATAGGACAACAATCCGAGGCAGGGCATGCAGTGTCACATGTGAACAATAGATATAAAATAGTCACATGCGTTTAGAACGGAGCTCACCAGCACGCCCGCTTCGGAAGTGCTTGGAAGGTAATCATCCTGCTGTATGTTTAGCTTGAGGCGCAGACCGTACTGGGCGCCCGGACGACTGCTCACCTCTGTCGTTCCTGTGCCATCGCCATTAAATTGGTAGCACATACCGTAGTCGTTGTCTGTTTTGTTCGTAAGCGACGAAGTGCAGTCTGCGCAAGTGCAGGCGACACAGAGAATACAGCGTTCAGTGAGACCGTGAGCTCTATGGCTGCTTTTATGTCACAGCCCATGACACCCATGTAAGTTGAGTTTAGAACCTTCCAATTCACAAATGAAAGGGGATGCAAGGCCCTCTAATCCCTATTACCGACAGAGAACAGTAAGACTATAACGGCATCACAGACTATCACGAGCCAGTAGACTATCACGAGCCAGTTGTTGCACATCGGTGAGCATTCAAGCGAGCGTGATTAAGCCGTGCTATCTTAGCTTAATACGACCGATATAACAAAAACTGACGGACAAACACACCGTTGCCATTGTTTTGACCGATTGACATCAACATACAAAATAAAAATAAAAATTATTCGTCACATAATACAAACATTAGTCGCAACATACGAATGTCGGGATTGAACCTTTAGCTTGTAACCACGGCAACTTACCAGACAAGCTGTAGGTGCAATCATGAATAAAGTCGGTTCGATTCTGGTGGTAATATGTCGCCATGTCGATTTTCTTGATCGCAGGACGAATTGTCGACACGTCCGAGGTGAAGTTGCCATAGCCTGCTTTTTGCATGGCCGTCATGCTCGCGATGTTCAGATTGCAAAATGTGACCGTGGGAAACACCATGTCCCTCACATATGACACAGTGAACTGGCCCGATATTAATGGGGTGTCATGTATGCATGCAAGGGTACGGTGTGCGTGTCATGTGCGTGTGTGCGTGAGTAGCGGTATATTTGTACCGTAACGTTTGCGTTGGGGGGGGGGGGTGGGCGAAGATTGAACGTGAGTGTCATGGCCAGACCACATTCCGACTCGAAAAAAACACCACGCCATCCCCTTTCCGAGGGAAAATGCTGAACAATACCGACTGCCATGACAGCATCACTGATGAGTAGGTGATTTACACTCATACCACCACTGCGCACTGGCACGTGCTGACAATAGTTGAGACACTGTGCACGAATGATCCACATCACAAGACACACACGCACGCATACATTCAGTATTACGCACACTGACTAATGGTTTGCATTTGATACATCACAGTACACATACACACAGACGCACACACACACACACACACAACCACACTGGCAGACACATGTCGCCATACATCCGACACATTCATGCTAGTACCTGCGTCGTCGATGCATAATCAAGATAGTCCAGAATCAGGTTCATGATCAGATAAATCGTCGCTGCCAGCGCCCCGAGAAATACGACTGTCCAAAACACCTTGCGAGTGAACATATGGCCCCTTTGGAACGCACGGTTGATGCCGTGCATGGAGGTTGTTTCCATAAAGGACATAATTATCGCTCGCCAGTTTGTCGGAAACGCAACAACTGGGGCCAGCTCCTCAACCTCCTCGCCGTTATAGTGGTGGGGGCCGCCAGTCTTGCCGTTTTGAGCACCGCCGCCGCCGCCCGCCACCACCGCCCCACGCCTAGCCTCTTCCAGTTGGCGAGTGAATTCCGCTGCTTGTTCGCGCATCCGCTCCTCAAAGTGCGCGGTTAGTCGGCGCTCGAGCGCACTGAACGCCCGTTGATCGTGATCGTCCATGCCGTTCATTCACGTGTCGGCTTGCAGTCTGTCTGTCGGCAGTGGACGGCCCTATTGTAATCAAAGGGGTTCAGCCACACAGCGGGAGATCACTGACTGACGAAACACAGCACGAATTTCAGCCCTCCACGAATTCAGTTCATTCCGGCTGCATTGTGCTGGATCCCGATTATCGTTGTAGACGTTTGAGGATTTGTCTAAGTTTCGTTCCGGGCGAGGGAGTACCCTGTGACAACCGACGGCCACCATATTTTCCAAAAGTGGGGCCGTTGCTATGGCATAATTGTATTGCCCATAGTGAACTCTAAAGCCAATTATAGACACAATAAATTTAATCGGTTGGCCGCATAACTTGAGTAATATATGGATAAGGTCCAATCAACAGCAGCTCCTCAGTGCAAGAGGCACACGCGACTGCGAATGCACGGGGAGCACTCACGGTGCAATGCCTTTTATAAAATTCAAAATTTTGTTGGCCAAGCGGCGGCACCACGATCTCCACGGAAGTCACTTCCGACCCAACTAAGCAGATGTCGGAGCCTGGGCCTTTGGTGCTGTGCTCTCCTTGAGAAGAGAAATGACGCGCGGAAAGATCTTCTGGGGGGCGTCCTGGGCCCACATGAGATCAATGTGCTCGTATTTTTCCTCCTTGTACTTGTAAATGTTCTTGGGAAGGCGCGCCAGCAGCTGCGACAAGAAATAAACGTCACAACCGGCCGGTGAGGGACGAAAGAAATAATTGGCACAGGCCGACTATGTAGGCAAGATGCAAAAAAAAGATGCTCAAAGGCAGATCAGGGAAACACAGGGAAAACACACCCAGTCCACGTCGGTGATGCCGTCAGAGCCGCCGTAAAAGAGGGCCATTGGGCACTTGATTTGGCCCACGGGATAGCTGTGCGGGTTGATCGCGCGGTAGTGGGAGCTGCGGCGCACATCGTGGCGGTCGTCATACATTTGAAACGAGTCCGTCGCCACAATTTGCATCCAGTGCTGCATGAGTGTGAACAACAAGCAGAAGCAATATATTAATTATTAGAAATACGTCTTTAGAAGATGCACACAGCGCGCAGAGCAGAGCAGTTGAAATGTTCCAAGTGTTCACCCATGGACTTCACAAGAAAGGCAGTCACCCACCACAACGTTCTTGACGCTTCCGTAAGAGTAGAGGTGTGAGTACAGTAGCTTCTTGCGCTCAATGGGACCGTAGTTCTTCATGTGCCACCCAAACAGATACTTGCAAGATGCATCGATGATGGCGACAAACGAGTTGCGGGAAAGAAGATTGCGCCAGAAAATGACAGAGCTGAGAATGGCCTGGTGACCGAAGATGAGGAAAATCGAGTCGGGTGCCATTTCGACAAAATTCTTGAGCGGGCCGTCCTTAAGACCTGTATTTTTTTTTGTTGAACGCACGCACACACATAAACACAAACAGGATTCAGTGATCACAACGCCACATGCAATTAAACCATTGAATCCAACGTACCTGTACACTGCTGAGTGGTGTACGGCGTGGTTACCATCGATGACTAATATACGGACACTGCATCAGCATGAGGGAGCAATTCGCACACAACAGCCCACATACCCTTTGCCTTCCCCGCAGGCGCAAGCGCCACAAACAGAGAGATCTTGCTGGCGAGTGTTGCATTAATCGAAAAGGCCGCAAATGCCTGCGCCGTGCCCTGCGAGAAGCCGACGTACCCAATCTGAGCGTGCTTAGTGTGTCCCAGAATGTAGTGGACATTCGCGGGAACATCAAATTGGGCCATTTCGTCTGTAAGAGTAGAAAGCACGGCATGCACGCGTGAGTGAACCACATATACTGCCATACACACGAGCCCTTACGGCCCCTCTCGATGCCAAAAAGTGCACTCACGCCTGCACAAAGGCACATACACAGACATTTTTTTACTTACATCAGACACTTATGCCCATAGGTGGAATTATAGCCACTGTGTACCACCCAATTCACTCGATAATTCACTCGACATATTCACACACATGGCAGAGGATGATACGCCAATGGCACTCACCGAGGCTGAAGTCCCAAAACGCGGCGTCTGTGTTCTTCAGGCGCGTATGGCGACAGCTGTATCGGTTGCCGCGGTTGTTGCCAATCCACACATCAAACCCTGCATCTGCGAGCTTAAATGCAATCATTTCCCTCGTCGCCACCCTGCAGGCACGATGTATCAGCCATAAGTACACGGGGCATAAAGCCCTACACTACACTTGAACCCTACATCACGATTGCCACAAGCGTCAGATGATGAGCAGCGTGCGATCACACTCACCATCCTTCACTGTTCATGAGAAGGCCGTGTTGAAGAAGTACAGACGGGCGATCGCCGTCATGGTGTGCCGTGTCATGCTTGCCCCGCGGGATGCGATGGAGTGTCAAGAGATAGCCATCCTCAGTCCGCACAACATGCTCCTCGCCCGTGTAGCCACTACAGCATAAGATACAGCATCAAACCCCGAATGAGCAACAAGCACCATAAAGTGAAATGGATGCAGTGCAACGACATCGTACGTTTTATGTGCATAGTGCGACAAGAACTCACAAGTAATTGATAAGCTCGAGTGTGCTGAGGTCGCATGCGGGATGCTCAGCGTCGTCGCGGTAGCCGCGGAAAAACCGAACCCCTTGCCTGCACGTGTGAACGAACCACATGGTGAGACACACCCGGCCAACCTCACGCACTCACAATAACCTGCGAGAAGTAAAATAACAAGCCAAAAGCATACGCACCGAACGGCCTTTGAGCGAAGCCAGTCCAACAGCGACGTAATTGGCTGCGGAACGAAGGCGAAAACACAACGGGAAACGAATTCGACGAAAAGAACCTGCCGTGATGGATGAGATATGCGATGTGTCAGTATGGCATGTCCTCCACTGGATTTATGTCTTCTGCTTCCACCAATCATCACATCCGACACCAACCACAAGGGCGAAGATGAGCCGCGAGTAGCCGCCGAGGCCAATGTGAATGAACCGCTGTCCCATCAGCATTTTCGGTGGACGACGTTGCCTGAACCGTGGGAGCACATACCTTATGCATCGTGTTGTTTTGTATTGTTCCAGTGGAGATCCGCCGAATTTGCGGTCACTGACAGAGAATTTAGTCCAGTCGGCGCCAGTCTGAAGCGGCTGATATTTTGATCCGGGATGAGTGGGAGTTATTTCGGACATGGATCACGTGATATCCAAGTTACGATGCCAGTCGGAAAATCAGACAATTTATCCGTCAATCTGTCACTGTTTTCCGACGGCCCAGCATTAGGCAAACGGTTGGTTCATTCAGACGAGTGTGTTCTTAATCACGCGGCAAACGGATTGCATTTTCAGCATATACGAAGTGCTGATCGATATGTAAACAACGGCTGAAGTTGAGCAGTACCGTTTTTAAGTAGTTTCTTTTTTTTCTCTCACCATGGTGAGTTTCGAGCCATTTTTCTTCTTCTGACGATGTGGCGCCATTTACACTCTTCATCGTTCTTCACAAACATAGCGTATGTCATTGATTCACGCTGTTCTCTTTTCCTTGCTGTTGTCCCGCGCAGCTATTTTATTCGTTTTTCAAGACCCTTGTCGGGAAAGAGGTTGTTGTCGAACTCAAAAATGACGTTGGCATAAGGTGCGACTCCGACCATGATGTGTGGTCGAGTTTGTCGTAAATTGCGACCTCGTGTATACAAAACAGTGATCTCTAAGGGATTTATGAGTGTGCGCAAGTAATTCCTATCCTTAATCTCGATCCATTGCTGTCCTGTATTTGTGTGGCTGTTTGGTCTGTTCGACTACAGGGGAACACTTCATTCCGTGGACCAGTTTTTGAACATCAAACTCAATGATGTCAGTGTTACCGAGCCTGAAAAATATCCGCACATGGTAGGTTTTAGGAGTTATTTGAGGACCACATGTGTCTTCACTTATTTCCAACAGCTCTTATAACTGGCGCGGGAATTGATCGACTGACCCCATGTTCACCGGCAATCCACAATGCATCCCATGACATGCAGCTGTCAGTCAAAAACTGTTTTATTCGTGGCTCTGTTGTGCGATATGTACAACTCCCCGCCGAAGAAGTGGATACGGAGCTTCTGCAGGACGCAGCAAGGAGAGAGGCAAGCCAGCCCGTGGCGGCGACGGCGTGAGGCGCCTCCGGGCCGTGCGTTCGGCTGACACGTGCTCACGCCGTGCGGAGTGCCTCCAGACGCGCTTGCATCACGTCCTCGCCGTCCTCCTCGTCGGCTGCCTCGGCTTCCTTGCCCTTGCCCTGCGCGTGGACATGTGCCGGCATTGTGTGCGTGTGCGTGGCAGTGTGCCAAAATGAACGCTGAATAACACGCTCGTGCTTAGAAGCGAACATCACTAAACATCAAGACACTCACATGGGATCCCGTAGCACTGACCTCCCCCAGGCTGTCCGACACATGACCCGCAGACCCAAGCGCCCCTGTACATGCAAAACACACAGAAATATGCTTTTCAGTCAGCGGGCGTGTCTGTGCGTGTGGTTGTGCATGTGCATTCAATGTACGTTATGCGTGTACCATAGTGCAGAATGTGCACGTGTATGCCTTTTGTGCCACAGTCGGTGTATCTGTAGTGCATGTTGAAATGTATATGCACAGAGAAATGTGTGGCCGTATACAAGCATCAAGGCAAGCGAGTCTGCGTATGTGAATTCATGTGTGTGTGTGTTTTCGTCTGTGTTTGACAAACCGTTTGTGATCTCCCACAACAGTGCGTCCACATGCGCATCGGCCTCTGCGTCCAAATCGTCCGATTCTCCGGCGGTCATAGCGTCCTCCATCATCTCTTCAATGAGACCCGCCTGCAAGTGACAATGGCGCATATATACATATATATATATATATATATATATATGTATATATGCACATGCAGTAACTAATGCCTCTTAGCATAAGGATTGTGAGCGCACAAGCGCCCATGTACACTTTGCAACTAGCAGGCCGCATTAACCTGTGAGCATGCTGTGAAATCCATGTCCGCTGTGCTTCGAAGGGTTCGTGCAAGTGATGTGCAGGCGATGTGATGTTATGTTTGCATCGAGGTGTACTTTTCCCACATACATTCAGGTATATATATATATGCGTGTGAGTTCGCGCCATCGTACCTTCATCATCTCCTTCGACAGCTCCATCATAGTCGCCTGCACTTCGGGGATCTTGACAAGCGCGCTCATAGCCTTCATCACCTCCGTGGACTTACCAAGTGCATTCGCCAGTTTCGCCATGGCTGCGATCAGTAAGCAAATCAATCAACATGGGTTTTTGTTGTTTTTTGTAGGATTCAAGTCAGAGTCATAGGCGCTGTGCCCATCGACTCCACAATCGAAATAGGTTTGGGAAACACCGGTACCAAGGAATGTCGGTTTGTGTGATTCGTTGCATTGTGCTTTGACAAGTGAGCTGGCAACACAATGTGCAGAATTTCAAACCACAGAACGCAGCGAACAGACAGACGTTTCGCAGGCCATGGAAGCGACGCATGGTTACGGCAAATAAAGGCAGTGCATGACAGCCACTTCTATACCACCAAATGGGGGATCAGCTCACCCAACTGCTGCTGCATGCTCATCACGACAGAGTTGATCTGCGCCTTGGAAGCATACATCTTGTTGACTGCTTTCCGCGATTGAATAATTTCTTTTGCAAGAATCTTACAAACATCAGCATCGCCCTTCTTTGCGGCTGCCTTGAGAGAGATCTTAACCTTATTCTCCTCAGTTTGGATGGCTGTCAGCAAGGCGTGTGCCGTAAGCAGAACCAGCCATGTCAGTTTACAACCAGGTATACCACTCCCCTACCAGCCTTTAAGAAGCTGAACACACGTGCCAAAAAAATGTGTGCCCACTACTGCTGGCCGCATCACTCACCTCTAATCTGCCTCTCCAGCGTGCGCTCCTCGTGCTTCATCCGGAGACGCCAGTCGCGAACCTGTGACAAGCCCACGTAATAAGAATGTGCTCCACAGTGACCAAAGAAGACGAGCTTGAAGTGGGGTAACGATTCAGACGAACGATTGCATAATCAAGCGCACTGCGCAGTGTCCCCGGTAACTTACCAGCTCCTGCGGCGTCTTTGACTTCCCAAACAACCCCATTCTCACTCGGCTGGTCCCTGAGAAGCCAACGCCGTACTCAAGCCCACCCCCGATCCTTTGCAAGGAGCAACGACTGTTACTACCAACGAGTAATAAAAATGCCACAAGCTCTGTTCTGAAGTTGCACCACTTTCACGAAACCAGCGACAGCCAAATGGAAGCCTAGACCAATTGTTGGACCGCCAAGTCACATAAATAATGGTACGGACCGTGCAAGACAGGCTCTCCGACGTCGGTCACGTGAGCTGGCCGTCAGTCCAGGATGACGGAGACGGTAGTTGGTGGTCGGCAGACTGGCCACGGTCGCGGATCGGCGGAGTGAAAACTGACCTGAGGTTTTACACAATTATCCATAACCGGGCGAGTTCTGATTAGCTCGTGTTTGACCAGACCCGTCGTTTTTTTTGTTGGTGTCTGTGAGGAGCGAGTATCGAGGTCATTACACGTTGGGATGGCGGCTGCCATTGTCGTGCCCGTGGCGCAGTGGGGCTCCCAACCACCTGCGCATCCGCCAACATGCGTGCTGGCGATGCGGGACAGGGAGACTATTATCTCCGGTGCAAGCAACGGACATATTGTCATATGGCGCGCCGCATCCGTGGAGGGTGTGTGGGAGGTGGGATTGTGTTTTCGTTTTCTTCAATTTATCGCTCGTTGCATAGTGAACGGATTCAACTGCTTCACTGGCAGCTATTGTTATGGTGCGTGCTCTGTCAGCCGTTGATTAAGCCACAATTTTGCACGGACACGCACTTCACGTATGCTGATTGGCACAGGTGTCCCCGCGGCTGCTGTGCGTGGGCCACCACAGCGCGGTGCGTGCGTTGGCAGAGGGTGTGTGCGACAAGGGAGAAGGCGACGTTGCGGTGATTATAAGCGGTTCGGAGGACGGGTGCGTACAGCTCATACCGATTGCATCGGCAGCCTCCAGAACCCCCCTCGTTTTGGTTTTGCGATCCTGCTCGCTCTGATTCAGTGTATGTCTGCGCGCCCATAAACGCCCGTCCATGAGTGCTTCAGGGCGACAGCACACTAACAACGTTGTTTCTATGAATGCCGCACTTTTCCGTCGCCTTTGCATGCATAGCACGCTATGCTGCTGGGATGCACGCGATGGCCTGTGCCTTCAGAGCACGCGCGCATTACCTGGTGCGCCATCTTCGCTTGCGGTGCGTTTCTCTAAACTGCGTTGTTTTGGCTGACGTCACGCCCCTTTCTGTGTTTCGGCTCTGCACTCCTTCACTGGTTTATGCCACTGAAATAGCGAGCCCTTTTGTTACCGACTTCATATTTTTGTATGTGCTTCGACACATTCGACATGCACCTGCACGTTTCACTGAAGTCACGCTTTGATCCATGCAGACACTTTCCGACGGGAAGCACTTTGTTTGTGCTGGACAGTTTTCGCAAGTGTTTCTGATGGACGTCGACACGCTTGAGGTGAGGTCAAGTTAGGCGCCGCCGTCTTTTTCACAGGGCATTTCGTGCGTTTTTGACCAATACGCTGCCATCGCTTGAATGTAGGCCGGTGGTTTTATAGAGGCTGCGTGCGCGCTTTTATCGCACTCGACGGCTGTGGTGTTTGAAAAATACTGATACTGTGTGCTTATGATGCCCAGGTTGTGCGTGTCATCCACAGCGGTGCGAGACCGAATTGGGTGCGAGCCATTGCACTGTGCGCCCTTGACGACGGTGGGTTTATCTGGGAGCGCACGTTTCTGTGCGTGCTTTGCATGTATGTGCATGTGTATATGTGCGCATGCCTATCTTTATATATTTGTGTGCCTGCTATCAATGTGTGTGTGTTCATGTTTTGTGTGCTTGTTTGTTTGCACAAATGCACGTTGTGTATTTGTACGTATGCTTGTGTTTACACGAGTGTGGGTACATGCTTGTATGTATTCTTGTGTATGCATGCTTTTCTATCCGCTATACATTGTGTGCGATGGCCGATTAGAAGTTTGCTTTTCCGGCGCAGGTCGCATTTCTAGGAGCTTATCTGACCCTCGTTGGGTTCCAATCGCTGAATTTATCCCATTACTCGCATCAGGCAGTGCCGATGCTCTTTTCTCCATTGCCCCGGATGGCACATTGAAAATATGGGCTGTCCCACGGCCCCGTCACGCGGTGATCTCTCAGGGGCGCGAGGATGCGCCGCTGGCGCCGCTACGCATGGTCTGTCTCGAGGGTGCACAGCCCGTGGCGCTCACGTGCGATCCATGTGGAAGGTCTCTGTTGCTTGTTGCGTTCAAGAGCGAGTGGCGGGTTAGTCACTGCGAATATCTGCAATAATATTTGTCCCATGCCCCATTATTCAGTTCTCAAGGTGATAATCGCCCGACATGCCCGCTATACGACGTCCCCTTCCCTCCCCTCCCCTCCCCTCAGCTGTACTCGTGCCAAGATTTCCGCGTGTTGTATAGTGCTCGCTGTCCTGCGAAGGTCGGGTGGTCAGGAGCGTCGTTTCTGGGCCCCTCGCATGTGATAGCTTGGGGGAATGTGGGTATACGAACACTGTGTTTGCCGCTCATTTGCGTAAAGCCTGCAAGTCATGGTGGATTTCGAAACCGATATCTTTATACTGAATGTTCTGCTGCTGTCTTATTATTGCTGTCTTTTTATTGCTGTCTTATTATTGCTGCTCTCATGCCCATTCTGTTGTCAGGATGGATGTGCGTATCTTTTCGAATGCCCATCGCTCGCAGACGTGCCGCCAATGGAGGAACTATTCGGTTCTGTTGGCGCCAAACGCCACAAACCCCCCGCGGCCGACTCCTCATCCCCGGCATTCTTGCCGAGCCCACCAGCCGGAGACACATCCAGTGGTGCGCAGGGTCTCCAGTCTGCCGCTGCAGGCATGGGATCGCCCACACTTCTTCACGTATTCCGAGGTGGCCTTCCCTCCGCCCCTTGTACCGCCCCTTATACCGCCCCTAATACCGCCGCCTCAGTAAGTGGGACCGACCTGCATGCGGACGATGCCGGTAGCACGTGGTGTCCGTCATGCCCCGAGGAGCTCTTGAGGGGAACTTTCCCCGTGATGGCGTGCGTTGCGGCCTCACGTGGGGTGGACGGTGAGACCCCGGTGCCCATCATCACTTCCGCGGACTCTGCCGGTAACCTCTTCATTTGGGCAGTATCCAGCTCGTGTATGGCACTGATACACCACCGGGAAGTCACGCCTGGCCCGGAACCTTCGCGCCCATCCGGGGCGGTTGCGAAACATGTGTGCACGTCTCCGCTCCGTGTACGTTCTTCTTTTCCGCAGTGCGTCTGTTCTCTGCAGTCGGTTTGGCCAACCGTATATACAGGCGCACACGGCAT
The DNA here is from genome assembly GCA_943704495.1 of Pigoraptor chileana. Classification (NCBI taxonomy): domain Eukaryota; class Filasterea; order Ministeriida; family Capsasporidae; genus Pigoraptor; species Pigoraptor chileana. Next base: position 28,824 of record CALSCR010000968.1, read on the forward strand.
ATCAGCGTGTGCTATACTGCGGGATGACAGCGTTGCGTGTGGTCTCCAGAATGGGGACATATCAGTATCATCTCTTCACACGTTCTGTGGTCGCCTCGCCCACGCACGCACCGAATTTGACGCTGTTTTGCATGGTCATCGGGCCCGTGTCACATGCCTCATGGAGGCAGCGCCTCCGATTGCGGGGTCCCGGGATGGCAGTTTTGGGGCATCCCTTTCACTTTCGACACTGTCATCTGCTGTTCGACGGGACCGCTTGCTCGTTTCGGGCTCCGCTGACTTCACGGTGCGCGTGTGGAGTCTTGCCAACGGGGGCAAGGAGCTGTATGTTTTTGGTGGGCATTCGGCACCCATAGTTACGCTTTTGGAGCCATGCCCCGATAGCGATGCCAACAGACACATGTGGATATGCTCCGTGGGTGGAGATCACTCTGTTGCGCTCTACTCACTCAGCGAAGGACGGTGCATGTACCGCCTCACGGGACACCCGTTTCCGATATCGACGGTACGTTGGCGCGCTGGGGACGACGCTGTTGTCGTTGGATGCGCTGACGGAACCGCGTATGTGTGGCAGCTGGCCACAGGTCATCTGGACCGCATTGCTAGCGGACAATATGCTGCCGATATTTTGGAAAGCTGTGACGCAATGCCTGTAAAGAAGGACAGGCGGGTTGCCGAGCTCACGTGTGTTTACGACGGCTTTCTTGGGGATGGCGCGCTGTCTGCCGTTGTTCTGACCATCAACGTCAAGCGCCTCATCAACGAGCTGCGGGCAGCCCTTGCACTCGATGGGGCGGGTGGACTTGAACATGGATCGGCAGGAACGCTAGCGATGTTTGCCCTGTCGTTTATTAATGCTGGACTGTACGGTCATCCGGCTCTTGCATCGTGCAGTAAGGCTCTTGATTTGCAGGAACCGACAGGGTCTGACACATCTTTCGGCGTGATGGGCGTGGGTAACTGCATGGCGCTCGTCCTTCCCAGGCCAGCCGATCGCGACACTTGCGGTGGCGGCAGGGACACCCTCGTTTCTGGGAATACGTCTGGCGCTGCTGCGTGCGGAATGCCCCTCATGAGGTGGCGCACATCTGCAAACGTCAGTGCCGTGAATGCGCTGGCGACGACCGCACTCGCCAATGCATTCATGACTGTGGGAAAGGAGTCACTGCGTGACGCATGGTCAAAGGTCGTTACCTTTTATTGCGCGCTCCTTCCGGATGCCGTAATGCAAATGAGAGTTCCGTCTGTGCTATTTATGGCACGATTTTGGCAGGTATTTTTCAGGAGAAGATGCCACAAGAACTGCCCCAAGGGGGGGACAACCTTTTCATATATATTTGAATCTTCGAGCTTTGGCCATTCATGTGCACCATATATATGTATACGTATACATATGTATTTAATTTTATGATGCAAGAACGCAATAGATGCCGTACGTTACAACGAATGTAAGTTAAGTATATTTGCCGTATGCGCTCTACTTGTGTTTGAACGGTACGTTTGAATTCATTTGCGTTAATGCAGGACACCCAGACTGAAATCCAGGAAGCCGCGAGGGCACTTCTGCTTGCGACGCTGGCCCGGATGCGGCCACACGAACGCGGGGCATATGCGGGCAGCTGGTTTGTGCGCATGATCAAGGCGCAGACTGGCGAAGATGCCCTCCCAGTCGGTCTCACGGGCGATACGTGTGTACTCATACTAGGCATACTGGGGTCTGAGTACCCAGAGTCCCTCGCTGGCGATGCGCCGTCCACTGTGGCGCGTATGCTCGCCATGCTTGTCATGGATGATAGTGGCGATGTTGGCTACAAACGCACAAGGTGTGATGACCATTGATGATTGCGGACTTCCTTCGTGTTGCTGATTGTCTGCGGTTTTAAAGTCAGACATTCCTAGTTCGCTTTGAGCTTGAGCTCGCTACCCACCTTTTCATTTGGACACGTCTCATTGCTTTTTTGCGCGATCTTTTCCTGTCAGGTATCGCATGGCGGCTGCGGAGCTGCTTGGGAAGGGGTTCCAACTATGGCAGCCGCACATCGATGTCCAACAGTTGCTGAGGCGCCTAATGTTTCTCACAGGACCTACAGTGAAGGACTCGTCCGCGCGTATGTCAGTTGCAGGTGACACCCAAGGATTTTCGTCCTCGGCTAATGCCGATGTATCGCAACACAAACCATTCCGCGCCAGCATTGGAGGTACGTCGACAACCAGCCTCGTGCAGACCGCCACCTCACTTGCTCCCGCTAAGGCCTATGAATCCCGTCCGCGCACACCTGCCGTGGCGGCACCTTCCTCGGTTGGACGGTCGCCTATTTCAAGCCGCGTTGCGACTGGCGGGGGTCGGCAAATTCCGTCCTCACCACTCGCTGGTGGCGTGCCGAGTTCTGGTGGTATCTCTGTGGCTTCAGTAAGCATATCAGCCCCGGCGCCTCAGCCAGCGCTCATGGCTAGAGTCGCGCGTCACACGCTGATGCTCATTGCGTCCACTGATCCGAACATGTTTGTGACAATAATTGATCGAGAGATGGCAGCAGCCACGTCCAATGACGACCGCGCATCCGTTCTCCGTGTTATACTCGGACTTGTCAAAAAGAAACCTGGTGCCTTCGCAACGCAGGGATCGCGCCTCGTCGATGTGGTGATGCGCTGCCTCGATCCCAATGTACCTCACCTGCGCGATAGGTGCATTGCGGACAGCTCCGCTATTCTGCATGAGATGGTGAAAAACTATCCAAACGTCAACTTCCACAATCCGTCGCAGCGATTTGCGGTCGGAACACCCGACGGATCGGTTGTTGTGTACGACCTGAAGACAGGCACCCGTCTCCACGTGTTTACTGCCCACTCGCGCGCCGTAACGGCAGTGGCTTTTCGGCACGATGGTGGGCTGATTGCCTCTCATAGCGCTGAAGAGCGACTGCTGCGTGTGTGGCGTATTTCGGTGGGGTTTTTCGGTATGCTAGGCGGAGCACCGAAATGCGTTCGCGAGGAAGTTACACCGACTGTGCTTCTGGCAGATCACGTGCGAGTGGACTGGTCGGACGAGTCATCATGTGTTTATCTCGTATCCGGCTCCCATGGCGCGCGGCTTGCGGCATATATGGTGGACAGGTAGCGCAGTTTCTGTAAAGGCCGGTGCGTCACTGCTCCTCGACACGGATCAATCTCCAGTCTACCGTAACGCACCCACGTTCATAGCGTAGGAACGATCTGACGTCAACACACCGTGACCTGTGTTGAGTGTGTGTATAGAGAGTGGAAGACGGGGGGGGGGGGGAGCAAGTGGGAGGGAAAGTGGAAATACGAGGGTGAGAGAGGGAGGGAGAAAGAGAGTAGGATTCAAGTTATTGTCTTAGACGCTGTGCCCATGAACTCCACAAGAGAGAGGGAGAGCGAGAGTGAGTGAGCGAGTGAGAGTGACAGCGAGGGTGGGAGTGAGTTGAGTGAGTTGGTGAGTGAGTTAGAGTGTGACTGAGTTAGTGAGTGAGTGAGAGTACACCGGCCACACTATGGGGTACTTATTCCATTGCTGTCGCTGCATCGCGTACCTGAATAAGTTAGTGAGTCAGTGAGTGAGAGTGTGTGAAAAGAAAGTGAGCGAGGGAGGGTGGGAATGAGGGTAGGAGGGAAAGAGTAAGGGGGTAAGAGAGAGAAGGATTGAGCCGGCGTGAGCGAGTAGGCAAATGAGAGTATGTGCAAAGTGAGTGAGATAGCCACGAGACTGGCGAAATCCTTGTTACACATCAAAAAAGTATAATTATTGTAAGCGCTGCTTATGAATTCGTAATGAATGACGCCAGCAAGAAGTGCAGTGCATCATTCCTTTATTCATCCATTTTTTTTTCTTTCGTTGTTTTTTTCTTTTCACAATTGAGCAAGGGACATGGGTATTGCAGACGAAATCGCCTCGCATCTTCAGCGAGGTATAAGCTTGCGATTGGGCGATCCTTCTGCACCCCTTATTGTCGGAGGAGGGACTGATGCGTTGCTCAACGTCGTTTGCGAAGCGGACGGGGCTGACCCGCAGCAACGAGCCGTCGTCGCCTGCATTCAACCGCCCGGGTTTGGCAAGACGCACGCGTCGCTGGCGCTGTCGCTGAGTGATAATGTGTACGTCTCGGCGCTGCGCTGTTTGGGCGAAACGAGCCCGCTCATCAGCTGCCTGCAATCGGTCGTTATGCCGCAGATGTCGAGCCGGCAGCCGTCGATGTCGAACGCTGTTACTTGGAGGGACGAACAGAGGAGGCATTTTCGCTTATCAGCAGCTATTCACGTCCAACGTCGACGCCGCCATCCGCCACGGGCTGAAAGCGTTCAATGCCGAGCGGTGAGAGGAAACCATCAGCAACTTTGGCCACACGCTGAAGAACGACCCGAAGGCGTGGAAGGCGCTGGCATACCACCGGCATGTCGCTGGCGCACAAGGGCCGGTTTGAGCTGGCGCCGTGGAAGACCTGACCCACGCCATCCACCTCGAGCCCATGACGGCCCCGTGGCGTACTGCTTCCGGGGCTGTGTGCTGAGGAAGCGCGATCCAAAGAAGGCCATTCGCGACTTCAGCTCGTCGCTGCTGGTCGACAACGGCCCCGACAACAAGATTGCGTACTGTCACCGCGGCATTTTGTACGCATCCATACGGCGCTTTGACGAATCACTTGCAGATTTTCAGTCTGTGATCAAGCTTGACAAGGGCAATGTGGGGGCGCACATCAACAAAGGCATTTTGCTGCTGACGCAATACGACGAACCGCGCCTGACCGCCCTTTCTTTCACGGCGGCGCTCAAGACGGACCCCACGAGCATTCGCGCACTGCTTTGTCGCGCAGATGCGTACGTGCGCCTTAACGACACCCAGATGGCGATTAGGGACTACACGCGCCTAATATTCGCCAATCCCACACACCACTTGTACCGCCTGCACCGCGGGCGATACTTGCTTGAGCAAAAGCAGCTTGAGCTGTCGCTGGACGATGTCAGATGCGCGTCTGCCGTGTGATCCACGCGGCACTCGGGCAGACGCGTCGCAGCGCGGCGTGTTGAACCTCTTTCTCCGCAACTACGCCGTGGCCATTCGGGACTTTCAGGAGCTGGTCATTGCGGACCCGTCGCCGCAGCTATATGTGCTTCTTGCGCGCACGCGCATGAAGAACGGGCAGCATGCCGAGGCCATCGGCGACCTCCGCTCCGCCACTGGAATGGACCCCCAGATGTTTGACGCATACTTCAGCCTGGAAACCATTGGAGAGTTCGAGGATGCGATTGTTGAGTATCAGCAGGCACTCGCCCTCCGACCGGGGTCTGCCGAGGCGCTGCACCGTCGAGGGATGTGTCGCCTGCACATGAACAACGGCCGCGGCGTCGCCGACCTCAACAAACAATCAAATGCGACCCGACAGACTTTGATGCTGGTCTGACACTGCCGTGTTACTACGAGCGGCGCGGGCAGCCCGGACGGGGAATCATCGACTGCAACGAGGCGCTGAAGATTCAGCCCGCTAGTGTGCGGGTGTTCATTATCCGGGGGTCTTTGCGGGCGCGGATGGGCCAGTTCCGGATGACGGTGGACGACTTTGGGCAGGCGCTGTCTATCGATCCCAACTGTACGCTGGCGTACTTCAACAGGGGTGTGTACGAGCAGGATGTGGGCACTACAGTGAGGCACTGCGCGACTACTCGACCGTCTTGCTCACGGACGAATCCAACACGAACGTGCTGCGGTTCCGCAGCATCCTCTACTGCGTTATTGGCGACCACGCAAATGCGGCCGCCGATCTGCTCAACGTAATGTCTCGCCATCCGTTTGATGCGACGCTGCACGCGGTGATCGGTCCGTGCCACCACCGACTTGGGAAGCACCGGTGCGCTATCCTTGACTACAACGAGGTGGTGCGGATCAACCCGTTTCTGCTCGAGGCGTTCATAGGCAGGGGCAATGTGCGAATGGATCTCGGGACAGTCGAGGAGCTCGTCCGGTGCCGCCGCGACTACATTCGCGCCATCCACCTGGACCCTTTGCGTCTTCCGGCGTACATCAATCTCGGGTACGTGCTCCAGGCGCAAGGCAAGCACAAGCTGGCATGGCTGCAGTTTTCATCGGCGGTGTCTGTCAATCCCCACTGCAAGGATGCTCTTGAAGGATGTGCGGTCGTCAACACTATCATGGGTAACAAATTCGGTGCGTTGCTGGATATGAACAGAGCGGTCGATGTCGGCACGCGACGCCTGAGCTGCTGAACAACCGCGGAGTTGTGCATGAGCGCGCGGGCGACAATGTCAGCGCAATGCGAGACTACGCCGAGGCGATTGCGGTAGATCCCGGGTACTCTCTGACACAGTACAACGCCGGCAACATGTACATACGCACGCGGCAGCGGGACCAGGACGATGCCTGGACAAGGCAGTGGAGTTGGCCCCCAGCAACGAGGGCGCGCTTATCAACAGGGGCTATTGCTCGGTATGCATCGGGCGATATCGACGGTACTGTTGCCGACCTTGACACTGCGGAGAAGCTGACTGGATGTCGCAGCGATATACTTCAACCGCGCGGCTGTCCACACGGTCGCGCGGCGGTTTGAGCAGGCTGAGAGCAATGCACTGCGCCTGGCCCCCGCTGACCCCACGGCATACGAGAAGCGTGGTTACGTGCGAGGGAAACTGTCGCGGCGGCAGGATGCTATGGCGGACTTTGCCTGGTCGGCCAAAGTGGCTTGTTAAAAACGGTGCATCTTTGGACTGTGAAATTTTCGAAGGATACGGTCTGACACCTCTTTTTTGCGCTCAGTGTACCATGAGCGTTACGACGTTGCACGTTGGCCGGATTGTTGACTCGGCAACAGCACACAACCGCTTGAAAGT
>CALSCR010000970.1:0-20301 GCA_943704495.1 Pigoraptor chileana
CACACACACACACACACACACACACACACACACACACACACACACACACACACACACACACACACACAGATAGAGCACACTGCCGTAGTGTACTTGGAGTCTAAAGGCCAACGAAATTGATTGTTGATACCATTCATACACCATTGATCCGCCAATTCACAGCCGAAGCCGAGATCGACTCCATCGCGGCCGCCACTGACGAAACCGGCCGAGTGCACATCGCCGTCGCTTTTCGCAAGGTACAACTGTGCTTCCACTGCAAATGCACACTCGCATGCTCGTTGTCACGTGTGCGCTTACCGACCTGTCCATCTGTGCAGCCTTTGCCCCCGACTGGGCACGATTCCCCTCTGCACCACTACATTGGCGTCTTTCGCTCGGTCGTCGTCCCTGCGGGTGACGGATGCGCTGGCGTCGACAAGTGGTTTGCATCTGCGGGTGAGCATCAGGTGCATGTCTGCATGTGTGTATATGTATGTGTACGTCCGAGTTTTGCGAATGCGAACGTGTGAGTGCGAGTTCAAGTGCGAGTGTGTTTGTGTGTCTGTGTGGCGTGTGCCAGTGTGTGTGTTTGTGCTTGTGTGTGCTTGCGCGTTTGTGTGCCAGAGAGAGTGCGTGCAATTGCGCAGGTACGCGAATTGGACACCGTCTGATTGATGCTCTGTTGTTCTACATCATCCACGCCAATTTGTATTCCCCAAAAGGCCCTGCGACTCATACAATAATTGACGTGGCATATGCGCCGCTGCAAGTGTCAATGGCCAGGTGGGCATCCCGTCAACGCATGTGTGTGGTCTGCTGTTACGGTTTCTAACGCGGTTGCCTATGTTGATTTCGTGCATTTTCTTTGCAGGGCTGTCGCAAGCACGGGCGAGCTTCGTATGCGCCTTGTTGCGACCGGTGCGGATGGAAAAGTTCACGAGTATTGGGAAGTGAGTGAGCGAATATAGAATCCCGACAGATTTCGCGTGGTTCATTATGAAGGGACGATTGTCCATCTATTTGCCTGATGAACCTGTCCATGGCCCGCCATCCCCGATTTCAGGATTATTCTCGCGGTGACACAACATTGTCGTATGTGGAGGCTCCGTCAGCCTCCTGGGGAAAGGGCTTTGGGGGCTTGTCATCGTGGTGAGTATGACGCTGTAGTATGGTGGAGTTTGTTTATGCTGCTTATTTTCGGTGTCACAGCCTATTTTTTTGCAATCTCAATTTGAACTTTCACTGCATCGTAGTTCCCTGAACGTGGACACAATCACATCAGCCAATGTTGAATATGCTGCTGTGGGCTGCCAAAGCGGCCAATTGCGTCTGTCGGTGGCGGAAGGAACAGGTGCGTGTGCGTGTGTGTGCGTGTGTGTGTGTTGTCGTGGTCCGCTACAAGGGAATGAGCCCGTGTGTGGGATTTCTTATATGTGCGCAACGCCCTTATGGTTTAAGCTGCCTCGCTATGCCATCATTTCAATTCTTTGTTCGTTCCATTCTGCCTGTTGAAGTAATCCGCTCACGTGACACGTGCAGATGCGTCCCAGTACTCTGCATGGTACGACGCACCCATTTGCTCCATCCACTTTTTTACCACGGGCGACTCGATGCGTCCCGTGTCCTCCCGCGCGCCGTTTGCTGAGCGACTGCGGACAACTGCAGACGAGGGTGGGTGTCCCCGGGCGCCTACCGAGGCATGCACATTGTGTGCCTTTGATGGATTCCATGTCCCCCAATCGCTCATTCGCAGCACATGACGTGTGCCTCTGCCCCTCCCATTTCAGTCCACCGCGCCGGCACAGAAAGCCCCCTCGTGCACCTTGCTGTCGCGTCGGCGCTGGGACCGGCCGTGGTCTACTGGTTGGTTTGGCTGATTATTGTTTGAAGGTTGTGGTAGTGGAGCCACTCGAGGCACTTAGGCCAATTTCGGTGCTTACAGCGGGTTGACGACGTTCAGCCAGATGATTGCGTTGATTCTTGAACAGCTTGTCGCTCATCGTGTGGACCCGACTGATGTAACATGTGTTGGACACACGTCACGACATGCAATAATGCAGGAACGTGGGGCGGGAGGGCTTGTCCATGCCAACATATCTTCCCCACTCTGATACACATGATGTGACTCTGTGTGTGCGTTCTGCGGATTGCGAGCTTGCTGGTCGCGCTGATCTCCTTGTGGGCAGCTGGGGTGGGGCGCTCACGTGCTACCGACTGGACCACGTGACGCCCCTCCAATGGAATGCGGCATGGCAGCGGGAGTTTGCACACCCGGTGATGGCCGTTGCACCGTGCACAGCCTGTGACGGTACGCCTGGTCTCGCCGTCCTTACGCGGGAATCTCTCCACGTCATGCAGGTGAGCCGCTGTTGCCCGTCCGTTCCCCTTCTCCCTGCTTGTTGTAATTTGGTGTGCTGATACATGCTCTGTTTGCGTGCCGTGCAGCTGCCTGCCGAGGCAGTTGCGTCGCGTGTTGGCGAGCTTCTTTCGTACATGTCCGTGTGCTCCGGCTGAGCACCCTGGATAACGGGACATTGATGGTTCCAAGTACTGGTTGCGTCAATGATGTTGGAGATAAATGGAGATTATTGGATGACGTGTGGGCCAGCAGATGTTGCTTGCATGTTGTTGCAGTCACGGCGTTGCTTGTGAATTAGTGTGGCGCCCACACGAAAGGCCACCACTCGACTGGCATTAAAATAGCGCAGACTGAATTTCTTTCAGATTTCTGACAGCTTGCCGTCTCATTGTTGAGTTTGTTGTCAGTCCAATGAGCCGGTTTGGCGGGGTCAGTGAGACTGAGACTGGCGTCAACCGCGTGTCTGACACTTCGGCCAGGCGGCGCACTTTGGCGCGCCTTGTGTCATGACTCCCCGGGGACTGACCACTCCAAGTACCTTTGGTTGGACTGAGCCGCAAATTCATTGTCGCGTGCTTTGGTTGTTTCCAGCAGGGAGGGGTAACTGGGCTGCATTGTAACATAGGACGTCATGATTGTCGTGATCACGTGCCATGACTCCCCCGATCCTCGCGAATCCTGTGTTATTCCGGGCAAACACCGCGTGGTCTGGGGAGCTATTTTTGGCAGTCACATACTCAGCCCCATACAAACTAATTGCCGTGTGCGTTTGCGCCGCAGTTTGTATGGATTTGTATGGCGCAGATCGTTTATTTGGAATATATTTTGGGGTCCTTGCCAATGGACGCCACTCCATTGCCACATAAGTGCGTGCGTGCGTGTGTGTGTGTGTGTGTGTGCGTGCCAGTGTGTGTGTGTGTGCGTACCAGTGTGTGTGTGTGTGAGTGTGTGTCTGCATGTCAGTGTGTGTGTGCGTATGCCCCAATGTGCTCTGTCGACATGGTCACACGAAGCGCGAGACTATCACACTCCTGTGACCTACTAAATAAAATCAGGTTTACTATTCCGTTCGTTCTCTTTGCTGTTGTAATATTCGGTCTCAGGGGCTCGACTAGCAGGGTTTTTTGGTGGGTGTAGTGACTGGTGTATGTGCGCTTGCAAAGGGATTTGTAGTGTCGTTTGGATACGCAGGATTTGGTTTCGTAGTGAAATTGACACTGATTACGATCTCCCTGCTGGCTGGATTCTGGCTGCTATACCCCTCGATTAGACGAAAATGGAAGACCAGGAGTTCGATAATGCCGATTCGGGAGCGTCCAAGACGTTCCCGATGCAGTGCTCTGCGCTGCGCAAGAACGGGTTTGTGGTCATCAAGGACCGCCCCTGCAGGATTGTTGAGATGAGCACCTCGAAGACCGGCAAGCACGGCCACGCCAAGGTCCACCTGGTTGCCATTGACATCTTCACTGGCAAGAAGTACGAGGATCTGTCCCCTTCGACTCACAACATGGACGTCCCCAACGTCGGCCGCAAGGATTACCAGGTGAGCGCTTATATCGCTGTGTGGTAATGCAAGTTCAACAACATTGCAAGACATCGACGGCACTGATGCTCTGCGCCGTTGGTGTTATTGTTTCTGTGCACCGCAAAATGCGAGATGCTTGTCTGCACACAGGCTCGCCTTGGTGTTCTGGTGTTCTGGTTAGGAAAGCAATAGATTCAATTGCTTGTGTTTGTAGTTGTAGTTGAGGGTTGAGGAGCACGCGACAGGGGTTGGGCTAGGGCACGACTTATGACGCACGGGTGCCGCACCATCGTTCACTAAGAGAATCGTTCTCTTAAGGGAATCATTCGGTTGCGCACATGCTTGCGTGTTGGTGTAGGTGGCATACATTGCAGTGAGGTACCTTGGCTTAACATGGACCTGTGTGTGTGTGTGTATGTATATATATATATGCCATGATGCGTAGCTGATCGACATCGACTCGGGCTTCCTGAACCTGATGAACGACGCCGGTGAGACCAAGTGCGACCTCCGCCTTCCCGAGGGCGAGATTGGCGATGAGATCAAGCAGAAGTTTGAGTCTGGCGAGGACTTCTTGGTGACGGTCCTTTCGGCCATGGGCGAGGAGGCTGCGATTGCGTGCAAGGCCATGGCTGCCAAGTAGACACCCGACACCCCGACTCCCGACACCCGACACTCGACCTGCGGCGTCTTTTTTGCCCATGTATGAATACCCGAGAGAATTTCCCATTGTCACCCGTGCCTGTGCCTCTGCCTGTGCTCTGAGCTCTGTTGTTGTTGTTGCTGTGCGTGCCGCGGCTGCGTAGAATTGAGCGTTGCTGTCACTGCCGCAGAGCCGTGGCGGCGTGTCTCAATAGCGGCACTGATTTAAGATGCGTTCGTTTGCAGTTGAATTTTTGGTTGGTCTTTGCAGTGTCGGTTTTATCTGGTAGGCAGGTCATTGGTAGCGCACGGATGATGTATGGTGAGGCATGACTGAGTTCTGTTGCCACATACGCTCACGTGCATGTTGCAGCCGCGCTGGCACGCAGTCGCGCCTCAACACCCATTGCAAAATAGTAGAACATCATGACAACAAGACGCCCCGTGCGGTAGTCCTCGATTGCGGGATTGAATTCCGATAGGTCAAATAGGCGAACCTGGATGAAGTAGAGAGAGGGGAGGGGGGGAAAAAGTGGAACGGAGTGAAGGTTTAAAGATGTAGGATTCAAGTCAGTGTCATAGGCGCTGTGCCCATGGAATCCACAACAGAGAGAGAGAGAGAGAGAGAGAGAGAGAGAGATGTAGGATTCAGGTCAGTGTCATGGGCGCTGTGCCCATGGACTCCACACAAGTGAAGGTTTAAAGAGAGATCAAGGACAACGGGTGCGAATAAGCAGAGCCACGCCGTTACTCACCTGCGGGCACTCTCCCGCAGCAAAGCACATGTCCAGTGCCTCCTGGGCCGACAGACCGACGCACGAAGAGCAGCTGACACCCTGCACGCGAATGATGGATGCGTGTTATCTTAACTGTTGTTATTCCTGTTATTGTTATTATTGTTGTTGTTGTGTGTGTGCCTGTGTGTAAGTATATGCATGTGTGTGTGTCTGCTTGTGTGTGCGTCAAAACCAGCAACCAAATATTGTGGCTATTGGCGGGGAAACACATTCAACTAACCGGCGCATCTGCCCCGCGAACGGCATCAAGATCAAACGACACGAAAACGTTATCACCGAGGGTGTTCAAGAGGGAGCGGAATTGGACAGCGACCGGAGTGCCCTCGGATTCCTTCTTCTGCAAAGCACAGTGCGCGAACAGGGCTGTCAGGTGAAGCACAAGGGGTGTGAAATGTGTGTGTGTGTGTGTGTGTGTGTGTGTGTGTGTGTGTGTGTGAGTGTGTGTGTGTGTCTGTGTGTATGTTGCCCTGGCAAGACCATTTTTGACTCGTATCACAAGCAGGCTGTACAGCACACACATGACCGAACTGTGCCACATGCGCAGGCTTGCCCACCCTCAGCGCACTCAGCCAATGAAGGCTGCCGCCGCTGTCGGTGACATACGTCGCGTGCTCGGCGCTGCACTGACTCCCCTGCGCCGCAAACTCGGCAAATGTTCCGTGCGCCCGTTTGAATTCCGGGTCGCACAATAGCTGGCGGAAGGGCGTGCCGGAGTGCACCTGCCCGTCGCCGTTGAGTGGACGGACGTCGAGGTGGGCATCAATGTTCACGGCGCCAAAGGATCTGCCTGCGCACTGCCGAAGAAGACCCCGCGCATTTGGGTACGACTGGTCGTTGCCGCCGCCCACAACAAACGGGATGCCACCTGCAGCGCACGGCAGTGTAAGCCATGCCGGTGGTGTGTGCGCACGCGCAAGTGCATGCGTGTTTGTTGTGTGAATGTGTTGTGGTGTGAGCGTGGGCGTCGTGCGATCATTCGTTTCATTGGAGCGTACAACAGCAGCACCCACCCAGTTTCAAAATACCCTCAACTGTGTCTGCCAGTGCGTCATGGGCCGCCTCAAGCCCTAAACCAATGCCCACATCGCCTCCATCGGATAGGGACGCCCATTTTCTGCTCGAGATGTGAACGCAGAAACACGAAATGATAAGTAGGCAGTGTTACGAGTCAAGCAACTCTGGGAACCAGGGGAGCCGACTCCACACAAACTGCAAGGTACGAGGAAGGGTCCACGGTCAATGCCACCACCGAAGCCACTGAAGCCACTGAAGCCACTCAAGCCACTCAAGCCACTCAAGCCGGCAGCCGCGCGTCCGGTGGCCACATTCAAGGGGCGCCTGGGCCCACCGGACCCACCCAATTTCAATTCCAAACTCAGGGTTGGTTACTGTGCCCATGCGTCCCAGATACCTGCCACAAATGACAGCACATTGGGAATGGGAAACGGCCGTCAGCATTCCAACTACTTTCCAATACGGAATCGCATGAAAAAGAATCCGGATGCCTTGCGCATAAAAAGGAATGTGGTGGCTGCAGAGGGCACGGCTTGACAGCAGCGGCCCCACTCAGACAAACCTGCGGACCACAGCGGGACCGTCACGTGCCCCTACGCGACCGCCATTGCGGCGCACTCCCTCGTCGTGTGGAAACCCGAGGAACACAATGCTGCCATTGACGCCTGTGGATGCAAGGCGCACGCGTGCAGTAGATGCATGGCGCTGGTGGTCACTCGCGTGCTGCAACACGGCAATACTCTCAAGCCAACTACGAATCAGAGTGCCTGTAAAGACGACCGACACTTGCCTTGCCGCAATATGTCACCCATACGGGGGTCTCCAGAGCGCGCCATTTTCACTCTCCTGTCTCCGTAATACCCACCCGAGCGACTTCACATTAAAAGTACTTTGCACATGGGGTCAGAGCAGTTCAAAGTGTGGGTGTGGGTCACGTGCAATGCGCACCGTGACGTCACCAATGGGACTCAAATGCCACTGTCCAGCCAGACCACTGACCTCAGTGCGGGCCAATGAAGTCGGCGACATCAGTTGGCCGGGACCGTCGCCGTCTGAGACAGTGAGTTCGATTGAGCTGTGGCGTAATCCACACATATACATGGTCAGTCAGTGGTCAACTGCCACACAAACGCTGCCGACTGCAGTCTTCCACCGCGCCGGTCTACCGTGCCGGCTCGCCCACCGACTGGCCAGTTGGCAAATCAGGCGATACAGATCAAAGGCTTACTTGCGAGCCGACTGGACTGAATCGGGCGTGCGTACGTCTGTCTGCGGTGACCTACATCACCGAAAGAGCTGTCCGCGACGCCGTCGGTCGTGGTTCAGACTGTGCGGCCGAGGCACGTGCCGGCGCAGGAGGTTCACGGCGCGGCACTTCGACTGATGCGGCCCTGATCGGCTCAGGGCTATATCAGTGCGGCTGACCACAAGCGGCGGGCTTTCTGTATTTTGCTAATGGCCGCTGAGACGTGCCTCCCGATGGGCGATGCACTGGGGGCATGCACACGATATCTGCGCCGTGTGCGGGCGTGGGCTGCTTCTTCACAAGTTACACGTCGCTACCGGCGTGTCCTTGTTGCGGCGGCGGCGGTGCTGGTGTTGGTCGCCGTGGGCGCCAGTTTGTTTCCCACGGGAGCATCAGGTGCCTCGAGTGTCCTTTCTACGCTGGCGTTGAGCGGGCGACCATGGCGTGGCATGACTGACGCGGGCACTGCTGGCCCGTCTGATTGCAGCAAGGTCCATGTGGCCATGGTGTGTGCCGGGCTGAACACAACAAGGGGCGTCGCGACCGTGATAAAATCAATTCTTGCGCACCGCACGAGGCCTCTGGTTTTCCATTTTATTGTCGATGCAGATGCAGAGTTTGCATTGCGTATAATGCTGTCGTCGTGGAACACACCGTCGCTCGAATACGACTTCAAACTGCTCGAGCATTATCAGCAACTTGTTTCATGGATACCGAGTGTCCACTATTCGGGGGTGTACGGTCTCGTCAAACTATCACTCGAGGCAATGTTTCCCAAACTAGATCGCCTAATGGCAATCGACACAGACATTCTCTTCACGCGCGACATTGGTGAGCTGTGGAGTATGTTTACGCGTTTTAAAACCAAGCACGCACTAGCGCTCGTTGAAAACCAAAGCGATTGGTACCTGGGTAAAATGCGCGTGAGGGATCCCTGGCCTGCAATTGGACGCGGCTTTAACATGGGCGTGATGCTTCTACGCCTCGATCGCATACGGGCTGTGGGTTGGCGGCGGCTTTGGCAACGAGTGGCCGGTCGCGAGCTGGAAGAACGGCGTGCGATTGGTAAGCACCCGTTTACGGACCTCGCCGACCAGGATGTTGTCAACGCTGTCTTCAAACAGCAACCAGAACTGGTGTTGCAGCTCCCCTGCGAGTGGAATCTGCAACTCAGCAAGAATGGATCCTTCCGAGAGTGCCTCGATGTGATTCGAGGCAGTGCGGGTCTGCGGTCGATCGGTGTTGTGCATTGGTCTTCCAAGCTGAAAACGAGCCAGGCGCTGCATGATACCGACGCCCTCGTCGCGCAGCTTCGGGAAGCAGAAGGGATCGACTCGGCCGTTATCAGATCGCCGGACCGCTGCGCCAAAGGCACCCCCGACACGTCGGCCGAATTGGTAATGTGGCCTGAACGTCTGCCGGAGAAAGTCCAGGAGCAATGCGCGCCGTTTCGCATGTCTGCGTTGAAGAAAAGGCGCGTTCATCCGTCTTTCAACGGTTGCGACCGCCATGGTTTCTACGCTGCGGCGGAAGCCACCCTCGCGACGCACACCGATCTTCGTAATCTTCAATCGATTATCGATGGCCTCACGAGGACATGGACAGGCCCAATCTCCATTTCCGTGTCTGCCACCGACGAAGATGCCCAGGAAGTACTGGCCATCTCGTCTGTCATGCTGCCACATGTGTGCGTCCATGTGATGTTCGATGATATTTCGGATCCACAAACGTATCCCGAATTTCAACTGAAGATTTTCGCAATCTCCATGGTATTGACGCCGTATGTGGTTGTTGTCGACGGTGTTCCCATCAACGAGGCGCCCTGGCGAATGCTTGACCAAGCCGCTGTGTTTGGTGCGCGCTTTCTTGCTTCCAAGTCCAACAATGCCGCCGTTATCCTGCCGACGTTTTCTTGCAACTCAGAATGCCATTATGTGACAAGAGATGGTCTTCGCAACTCGCTGGCGAAAGGCGTTTTGTCCCAGCCACTCAACAGTGATATGGATTATGCAAAATTTCTGTCTGGAGAAGTGATGCCCTACGGAATTCTCTTCACGCGACCGTTTCAAGCTGCTGCCGTATTGCGAGTCCCACTCCCCATCGATATCGCGAATGCATGCGAATATGACGGGGCTGGGTTTTCTCAGCTCGAGCTTCTTCGCTCCCTTTCGACCCGGGATTACAACTTTTTCGTGGCGACAGACTACCATGTCATATCGAGGGATATTGCTGGAGACTTCGCGTTAGAGAGTTGCTTTGTGCACGTATCAGCCTTCCGCGAGCAAAAGAAATGGAAAGGTTAAATAAATGATTATCTTTCTTTGAGTGACCATGCCGATTGAGCCTGTTATGATTTCCATTTGAAAATTTGAGCATCTAATAATGATTCGCCTCCCCGCAGTGGTATTCTATTGGACATCAGTTATCCAATCAAATTTATACCAAATTTATGTATATGTGCGCATTGCATTTGTGACCATTTTGAAATGAATATATTAATTCAATGTGGATTGTTTGTTGTGGTCTTAGTTGTCAAAGCAATAAATCTCAAGGAATGCGAAACAACAGAGCTAGCTAGCTAGCTAGACACATATGGAAAATGAATGCACTAGTAGAAGTGACACCAGGATTTTCAAGAATTAATTGAGCTTTTAATGACGATCCATGTTGAGTTACAACACAGTTTTTGGACTCGGGCGTTACCAGAACGGGCACCTGATTTAAAAAAGTAAAGGGGAAAAAACAGCATTAAGATACTGGTAAACATTTGAATAATGGGAGGGGAATTGTTGTTGTTGTTATCCAACTCACCATCCGATGTAGCACTGGCAAAGATTCTCGTGGGAAGTAGCTTGACGTATGAGTCGCTGCACCTGAGTGGGTACATCCAAAGTCTCATTGGGAGCAAAATCTCGACCTGGATGCCGTAACAATATTGTTGTTAGAAGTGACCGGTCCCATAGCAGGATCACAATAACACATACCAAACCATCGGTTGCAAAATACCAGTTAGCTTGGCTTGCACTCGCGCAATGACTGTCACGGCTCGCTCATTGAGCACTTCGGGCTTGTTCTCTCCCATTGATTCTGAAGAAGAAGTGACAAAAAGAAGAAAAACACACAGGAGTAAGAAGAAGCGCATTGATAAAACGAGGCTATTGCACTGAATACTATGAAAAACCAACAACAATTCTTACCCATTGAATGCAGGAGCTCGCTCTCACTGCGGGGCTTCTGTCGCGCTCCGAAAGGAGCCGCTCCCTCCTCAAGCATTTCTACATAGAGATAGTAAGACAAATAAAATTAGGCACAAAAAAAATTAGTCACAACACAGCGATTGAAGAAAAACACAAAAAGGTGTAGCAGCATACAGTGGCATGGTGTTACGAACCGGCGGCATTGGAGTCGATGACGCCCTTCTTCTTGGGGACCGTCTTCCCGGTGCCCTCAATGAGACGCCAATTGATGAGAGGATCGTACACAAACGCCTCCAAGACGGCCATGAGCGAGTCTTTGTTCTCACGCAAAACGCGCATCACAGACTCGCATGTCATGCGATAATTGCCCTCAATTCCGCTCACTTCCATCGCATTGATGAGCATACGCGTGAGACGGAAAGGGATGCGCTCGGGAAATTTTTCGCGGTGCATTGCCACCTTTTGAAACCAACAGCCAATATAGTAGGAGTGAGATATGGGACAACTGATGATAAGGACAAAAAAGCGCACGTCACGTGACATACCTCGAAACAATCGCCGAAGTCGATGTGCAGGATTTTCCCCGAGAAGCGGTCGAGCATAAGGTTGGAGGGATGGCGGTCCCCAAGTCCAAGAATATAGCCGACCATCGACATGACGGCCAGGGAGCGCGTGTAGTTTGTCCTGCGGTCCAGCCAGCTCTGTGTGGTGGTAAAAACAAACAAAAAGCAAAGTTGATTGAACGGCACCCAAACAACAGCCTCAAACAAGGGCCGGTATATCCGAAAGTCAACCAACGCAGCCTCATAGTGCAAAGTGAAAACCCTGAGAAGCATTGGAGCTAGTGTTGTTCAACGAGAGATAGATGGTGGAGCACATCGCGAGTGGGGTGGCGGCATGTGCTTACCTCCGAGTTGACGCTTTTGAGCCAAAGCACCTTGTACAGGTCCTGCCCGGTCGTGTTGTGCAGGGCGTGACGAAACACCTCAACTTTCTGGACGAGCGTGAGGTTGTCGTAGTCCGGCGCCATCTGCAACATGAGGCGGTGCTCAATGTTCAGCAGGATCTTCCTGCTCTCGCGGTAGTCGCGGATAAGCGCATGGAGTGTGTCGCAGTGTGGGACCCAGCCAATCAAGCCACTGTTGGGCGACAGCGGAATCACAGAGTACCGCTGGATGCTCAGGTGGCGCTTGAACGTCTCCGGGTCCGCAGCAAGCAGCGTGTTCACAAGCCCAAACAGCTGCATCACACGCTCATCCTGCCGCAGGTCCTCGTGCCCCTTGAGCAGGTACACATAGTCCAGGCCGTCGCTTCCTTTCACCGTTAGCTTGCGCGGCCGTTGCTTGCTGCTGATTACATTCAGCTGCGGCACAAAGCTCGCAATCCGAATCGCTGGCTCTCCGCTGCGGTATGTGCCCGGCACTGCCAACTCGAGGTCACGTGCCGCAAGCAGCTTCGGTGAAACGTACTGCAGCTCGAGGGACGTGAGTTGCGGAAGTTGTTTTGAAATGCGACGAAAGACAAGGTAATAGAGCTCCCACGCCTGATGCACGTCATTGATGACGCCGCTGCGCTGATACTTCTTGCACCATTCGTGTGCCTCGTGAAGGTCGCGCCCAAATGCCTGATTGAAGGAAATTTCCCGCAGGGTCTCGGGTCCTTTCTCGAGGCGCTGGTGCAGCGGCTCGAGCTTTGCAAACATGCCCTCAATGTTGTGCTCGCCGAAGTAGAGTCGAGACGCCTCCTCAAGCCCCTCGTGCCACATCTCATGCCACAAAATGGCGACGCGGATGAGTTCCTCGCTCACAAGAAGTGCCTGTTCCACAAGCACGGCAGAGTGCAGCCGCATTGTGTCCATGATGGAGAGGGCGGCACTGCGGCGGGGCACCGACTGCGACTTAGACGCCACGGTCAGCGGGTAGATAAGGGCCTGGGGATGCTGCCGACCAATGTCCGCAAGCAGCTGGTGGATGAGACGGCCGACCATCGCACTGGGCGTGTGAATGCGCGCGATGAGCTGTGGTATCACCTGCAGCCACGTGTCAATCGACACGGTCTTGATCCCCTCCACCACGGCATCATTCACCTCCACAAGGTACCCGTACTTGAACCACAGCGTCAACAGTCGCAGTGTGTCCTGCAGAGAATTGCCCCGGAGGAGCGCAATCGAGCGGAAAAAGCCCTGCAGCGCCGGTGCAAGGTGCGCGCGCATGCGGTCTTCCCGACCCCCGCTCTTCTCATAGTAGCCAACCGCCTCAAAGTTCATGAGCGCCCACGCGTGCCACGCCTTGTACCAGCCGTGGTCCAGCTGCGTCGCCTGCGCATACGCGTCCAGAATCAGCGGGATGGCATCGTCCGTCAGCGTGTCCTGAAGCGCCGCATGCCACTCGCCCAGCTTCAGGTGACACCGCGCGAGCAGGCGGGCCTTTGCACGACCATCAAAGTCCGGGGTGGTTGGCGCCGCGGGAACAGATGCGCGCACAAAGTCCTTCAGCAGAGAGTGTGCGGCGCCCATCTCTCCGTTGAACGCCATGTGCTTCATGTAGGCAAAGGCAACACGGGGATGCGCCATGTGCAGACGGGCAAGGCCACCGTCGCCCTCGGCCGGGTCCAGGCCAAGTAGCCCAACGAGTGTCTTGCGGGCCAATGCCTGCCGCCCGCTCTTGCGGCACAGGCTGGCAAACTTGAGCCACATGTCCTTCTCCTGCTGGGGAGGGATGACAAGCGAGCGCACCTCGAGCACGCGCTGCCAGACCTCCACGTTGCGCTGGCACCCGCGCAGGCGCGTCATCCACGTCTGCCGCACAGAGGCAAGCACGGCTGCGCGGTCAGGCGAACACTTGATCCGCACAATCTCCTCCAGCTCGGAAAGCATCTGCACCCGCACCATCACACCGTATGCGCGGTTGTAACTCTCTCCCGCCAGCGCCGTCAACTCGGCGTCCAAAATGTCGCGGGCAGCGTCAATTTGCTGCTGTGCGACGCCAAACTGGTTTCTGTGCACGGCGAGAATGGCGCGGAAGAAAGCGCCCTCCTGCATGTCCTTGCCCATCGCCCCCAAGTAGTCGTCCATTGCGTCCCACCGACCAAGACCCCACGCAGCGGCAGCCGCCATCGGGGCAATGGTGTGCCGCGTAAGTTCGTCCGCCACACGCCACTTGTCCTGCGCAAGGACGTGAAGGTCAGCCCAATTGCCAAGCGCGTGCAGGCAGCGCATGCGCCCAACCGCCAGAGCCATGTTCAGCGGATCCTCGCGTTGCTTACGGTCGTACACTTCCAGCGCTTCATCCCACTGCTGCAGCTTCTCATACCAGGACTCGTGGATGGTCAGTTCGAGATCGTGGTTCTGCTGCGCATACGTCAGGATACCAGCGGCGGCCTCGGGCTGCTGCAGCTGGTTGTTTATGCTGATCAGGGACTCGATTGTCTCGGCCGACTGCGAAGAGTAGAATTCGATTTCCTTGTAATGGAGCGCCTTTGCATAGGCATGACAGCGGCTTGCGTACTCGCCGAGGGTGCCAGTGTCGATCGGAAGGGCTTTGTCGTCGTGCTCCATGTACTCAGCAAGGTTGAGAAGTGTCTGCAGGATCTCCGCGGGAATGTTTGGCGAGAGCAGCGCCGTCTCGAGGGACCGCACCAGCTCCTCCTGGTACTGTTCGTACAGCTCGGTCCAGCACGACATGAACGCGGCGTTGAACAGCTCGCGGGCCAGGGGGTGGTACACATTCGCAAGCGCGCTGCACGAGCGCAGTGCAGGCGACGGCGACTCGCGCAGCAATTCCACGCTAAAGCGGCGTATCCACTCGATCCAGTCTTCCTTGGTGGACCGCTGCGACGCCTCCCATGCGCGCTTCAAATTGACCTGGTGCACGTGCAGCTTCTTGATCGTGCCGGCCTCAATACCGCCGTCCTCACCGCCGAGCGCCGGCGCCCGCCCCCCGCGATCCTCACCTGCACCGTCTTCCACGGGCAGCGGCTGGTTTTTCAGCACCTTCGTCACGAGGACGTCATACCGTGCATGCTGTATTCGCTGGCGTCCAAGCACCTGGCCCACAAGCGGGACAAAGATGGCGTAGTCCGCCCCAAGCTGGAAGACGAGCGCGCACAGGGCATCGAGCGCCGATGATCGCAGTTCGGGCGTCGATTCCAGAACGCGCGTGAGAGGGTGGATAATCCGACTCGCGTGGTCGCTGAAGTTGAGCTTGCGGCACAGGCGACCGACAGTCTGGATGGCAGTGCCCCGCACATCCATCGGCGTGTCCGTCGCCTCAAACAGTTTGACCACGGGCGGAATCACAAGGTGAATAAAGTCGTCCAAATTTGCCCCAAACACCTCCAATGCGTGCAGCACCTTCAGCGTTGGTGTCCTACGCTCGCTTGTGTCGCGCATAAACACCCGAAGTATCTGGGGGACGAGCTCAGGCAGGTACACCTTGAACTCACCGCCAAGCGCGATCGACACGGCCTCCACAAGCGACATGATTGTGATCTGAATGGGGTTATTGACGTCCCAATAGTCCTGGACGAGGACGAATATTTCCGAGAGATAGTTGCGGATATGCTGCTTGACGATCGAGACGAGGCCACCCAACTGCTGGAAGAGAAACTCACGGAAGGAGGGCTCGCACGAGCGCATCACGTGCAGAAACGGGGGCATAATCTGGGGCAGAAAGGGGACGCACTTGAGGCCGAGGCTCTTGAAGATAAACATCACCGCTTGGATGACCATCGTGTGATGCACTGCCAGCGTCGGATCACGCAAGATGCGCATCAACGCGGCAATCGCAACCGTCGGATAGTACTCTTCGTTCGAGGGTCCTGTGGGTGCGACGACAACAGGCCCCGCCGCAATCCCAACGCGGCTGTGGTCAAAGTTGGCCTCGTTGTCCCGCAGCGCCGTCTGGCTGAGCTTGTGCTTGTAAGGGTCCAGCGCGCCCAGGATGCCCAGCACCTTGATCACCTCGCGGCGCAGGGACGGCTGCTGTTCTGTCTTGAGAAAGTTAAGCAGGACATGCAGGAGCTTCGGGTACTGCAGATAGGGCTCGACGACGTAGCCGGTCCCTTCGGCCAGCTGACCAAGTGTGCGCAACGCAACCTCTCGCTTCGACACGCTCGATTGGTCTTGCAGTGTCTCGATGATCAATGGGAGGAGGTCATTCACGTGACGCGCCATGTCCTCCGCGCCGACCTGCGCAAGCTCGCCGAGTGCTGCAAGCACATTAGTCGCCACGCCGGGACTTTGGTCTCTGAGCTTTGACTTCAAGGCACGCAAGACGGGGTCCACATAGGGCTTGATCAGCCGCGGCGCGTGGGAAATGAGCTGCGCCAGCAGACGCGCGGCCTCCTCCTTGTTGCGGGCAACCCCCGAAAACTCAAGTTCCGTGAGCAACTGTATGAGCGTCTTCCTGAGCGACGGCATGACATACGCGGGATTGAGGCTCGTCAGCCGTCCAATAATGGCGACTGCAAGCTCCCGGATGCGAAACTCCTCATCGTTGAGGGCGATGAAGAGCGAGCGGAGATTCTCAGCCTGTGCGAGGTGGTTATCAAAGCGCTGGTCGAGCGACGAGAGCACCGAGAGGCGGATGCTCGCGTCCGGGTCTGTGATGCCGACGCCGAGCAGCTTCTCAAGCACCTCGCTGACCACGGCCGCAGAGTGGATGCTCCGCGGCGCGCCCTTGTCGCCTCCCATCGCGCGCTCATTGGACCGACCCAGCAGCTGCGCGCACGTGAGCGCGGCCTCTCGTCGCACGAG
This sequence comes from Pigoraptor chileana, assembly GCA_943704495.1. Classification (NCBI taxonomy): domain Eukaryota; class Filasterea; order Ministeriida; family Capsasporidae; genus Pigoraptor; species Pigoraptor chileana. Next base: position 16,518 of record CALSCR010000970.1, read on the forward strand.
CGGATTTTCGTCCTCAAGATAGCGCACGACAGACTCACGCACAAAATTCGTCAGCACGTGATTGCTGAAGTCGAACGACCCCAGCGACCGCAGGGCCAGCGTGATCGTGGCAATGTCGATTCCTTCGCCGCCAACCGCAACTCCCTGGGGACCGCCGACGACGGGAGCAAGCGTCCTGCCAGTGGACGATGGGCGCGCAACACTGCCGCGCGGGGTGCCTGGCACGCGGAACGCCTGGCGAGCGAGTGTGATCGACAGCATGTCCAGTAGTCTCGCTGCGGAACAAATAAGAGAAAGGGGGAGCGACATTAGGAGGGGAGACAGTGGGATCTGCGGCACGGATGGGTCACACACCCTCCGAGCCCATGCGCACTACGACATACTACACTCGCATTATACACAGCAACACACTTTGAATGTCAGGCAGCAGAGATGGAATGTAGCGCGCCAGGTCGTGAAGGGCCTCTGTAAGCGGAGGGGACAACCCCACGTTGAACATGGATTCGAGAAGCTCTTGCGCGTGCTTAGAGAAAGCGGGCCCCAGTGCCTGGGCAAGCATCGCAATGCACGCGAAGACAGGTGCCTCCACAACCTGCGTCTTCTTTCTGCAGCGACAGTCACAAGCGATGAGCGAGGAATAAGGGTCCGTTAACGCAGAGCCGCGAGGGGGAGGATTTGGTGTGCATTGAGATGCAGCGCGCGCACAAACACAACAACACCCGCAGTATGGCAACCCACCCCTTGACGCCGAGTGAGTCTTTGATGTTGACGAGAATTCCGTCCAGATAGGGATTGATGTCCACACCAACGGCCAGAGCCATTTGCCCAATGGACGTAAATGCTGCGAGACGCACCGCAGTGCCACAAATGACGCGCAAAATCCGATAAATATTCAAATGTGCCACACAACAAATTCACCATCTACACATCCATACTTCCATGCACGTGCGCACTACGCAGGAAGAGGCCGACACTGGCACATACCTGGCAGACGCTCTCTCTCCCTTCGAAGCATAGAAAGTAGAAAATTCATTGCTGTCTTCATGTGCGCAGACTCAACAAAGTCATCGCGGCGGAACTGTGCGAGAGATGGGAGGAGCACTATGACCGAGCGCTGTATGAGCGGGTTCTTGTTGTCCCGGTAACGCAACACCGTGTCGCACGCTTCTTCAAACTTGCCAAAGACAAACTGCCGTTCCCACAATAGCGAGACGCAATGAGGATGAAAGAGTCAGTCGCGCACACCTGAACGGCCGATCACAAACACCATACCGACACCGAACCCCCCCCCCCCCCCCCCCCCCCCCGCACACACACAGACGCACAACACCACAACACACACGCACCTCTTCGTCTGCGTGGCGCAGGAGCTCCCCGACCGTCAACAGAGATCCGTGAATCCCGTCGTCCTTGTTTGTCTTGAAGCCTTTTTGCGTTTCCTCGTACACTTTACGCGCCCACTGCGAGCGAATACGGCTCTCCCGCTGCGCCGTCAGTGCGAGACAGGCACGAAGCGCATGGATGGCGCCCTCCCGGATGGCAAGCTGGTCAGATCAAGTGTGCATCACGCAAGTAAGCAGAGAGCAACGCAAGCGTATCCCCAGGGCGCGCACGAGTGGACCATACAGGCGCACGCACTGACATCACTGCTTCCGTCACACACATACAAACCTTGGGATCCCTGATGGCTACCCATATGGTCTCGAAAAACTGAGCCACGTGACCATAAAAGAGCGTCGGTGCATTTGTGGCGAGTTCGACGAGCACAAGGACTGCAGCATGGCGGCGCGCCTCGTTGCGATCGCCCTCGAGCCACTCGTACGCCCTCCGCACCTCAAATTCGACGAAATCCGCCGTCAGCGCACCACCCGCCAGCGCCAAATGACCTGTGTGCACGAGGAGGATGCCCGGAAGCAAAGAAGATAAGAGGGTGAGATGAGAATAGGAGACGCAAAAGTGCGCCACGAGACACCCGTGGCGCAACACACAGGCCAAGCATCATCAGACATGCTAGCACATGCCAGCACAGCACACCCCTTCCACTTTACTGCCACACGACACTTTGCGTGTAGTGGCCCCGCAGACACCCACCAAGCGCCTTTGCTGCCATCGTCATGACAGCGGGATCGCCAGTGCCAGGCAGCACAATGCGCAGATAGTTGGCAAAGCGAGTAATCTTCGTTGCGTTTTCCTCTCCGTCGATGTCAATGAGCTCATCTGCAAGAAACAAGAAAGGTAAAGTGAGGAAGACAGAACGAACCGAGTTGGTTAACGCATATCCGCATGCATTTGCCACCAGAGATGCGCAAGCCTGCACGGGGCCCATAATCACACCCACCAATAGCAACAATGCCTCCCATCTTTTCGCTTGGGTCGGACGAGTGCACCAACTCGTAAATGCGACGGTCGACAGTGTTCATGAACTTCGTAAAGTTCTCGCCGGACATCTCCCTTCCGACACTCGATACCTACCAGCAATTTGCCGCGAAACATAATATTAGTTAGGAAACTACACAAAAATGACACAAAGCGCTCCATAATTTCGCCATGACCAATCGCGGCGTGGACGGAGAAATAGATGCACATGGGTGGACCTCAACCCACATAAAGACGAAGATCCTTGGCGGATTTGGCGCGCACATCCTCACTCCTGATGCAAACGAATCACCACAAACAAAAACAAAGCAGGGAAATGTGAGTGCAATAAACGGCGCATCCTCACTCCTGATGCAAAAGAATTACCACAAACAAAAATAAAGCAGGGAAATATGAGTGCAATAAACGGCGCATGTTCGCACATCCGACGACATACAGGCAATATTAACAATAAGGCCGCACAAAAATTGCAAAAAAAAGTGGCAAGAAGGTATGACCATGTGATGGATCGCGATTCCGCATCCAATCGACCAGTGGCACCAGACCACACGCCACACGCCACACGACATGAGCTGCTCACTTGCTCTTAAGCTCGGCGATGAGCTTATTGAGGGCCGGAATGGCCTTTGTTTCGGTCGTCATTTTCAGCGCAGCCACGGGAAACCCCCTAGTGCCTCATGCGCAAACGCCGTTCAAAGTGCCGTCGCCTTCAATCGGCAGCTGTGTGACACTGCGCATCGACTTTCCCAGTGCCCGCAGTCGCAATCACAGCATGCGATGGCGGTTGATATCCTTCAATTTCGACACGCGCGTGTGGCCCCTCATGAAGAAGCTTACATGGCCTTTACAACCCACATATATGAGTGGCGCAACCATTTATGAGATGGCTAATGGAGTCAGAGCGACAACAAAAAAACAAAGACAATTATATAGCGACAGCTCGCAATATCCGGATATTCCATCACGTGACTGCGTCTTCACAGAGTTACTACTTCTCAGTCCCCTCCTCCATTGCGTAGAGTAAAATATTGCGTTACTGTCACGCGTTGGGTTTGTTTGTTAAAAGTGCACCACAGTGACAGACAGACTTTGAGACGCTGCATCCACCGGTACTCTGCTCTCACAATCAACAACTTCACGTACTTAATTGTGTGGATAGCGTGTTGATTATCAGTACCGCAAGTGAAGTTGCCTCTGAGTTACTCGGCATTTCTGTGCTTGCTGTGTTCAGCATGGAGAAGTTCTCCGACGCCTCCATCCTTAAGGATGACGCCAATACCCTGTTCAAGGAAGGAAATTTTGACGGCGCCCTGCGAAAGTATCACGAGGTGTGTGTGTGTGTGTGTGTGTGCGTGTATGTGTGTGTGTGTGTGCGTGTGTGTGTGTGTGTGTGTGTGTGTGTGTGTGT
>CALSCR010000971.1:0-44387 GCA_943704495.1 Pigoraptor chileana
CTACACTACACTACACTACACACACATACATACACACACACACACACACACACACACATACACACACACACACACCACACACGTTCTTCATCAGGCGTTTGCACGGCTACTCGATGGCACCAAGACACGACCCGCAATCGAACCAGACGATGTCGACATAGTTGCTTATGGCGACGACGAAATTAAGATTGCGCGGCGGTGACTCACGTGACTGCCTTTTGCGTGAGTGCGTTTTGCGTGGAGCTGCGTTGCATCGATTTTTCCCCCGTGGACAGAAACAAATGTATAAACAATAACACAAAACCAAAACAAAGTGCATCCCCAAAAACCACTTTTGCGATACGTATGAGCCCCCCGGCTCTTAATGTCCCTCCATAAGAATTTCTGAAACAATTCTTACAGATTGTTGAAGTGGGGTGGCAAGAAAATCGATTCCAATCCTGATCAATCGTGTGTGTGTGTGTGTGTGGGTGGGTGTGCGTAAAGTAACTGAATCAAGTCATCCCCATCGTGTAATCCACGCACGACGAGCCAACACTGCAGCTACACGGGGACCGAGGGGCTGTTTTTGTAGGATTCATGTCAGTGTCTTGGGCGCCATACCCATGGACTCCACAAAAGTGATAGAACTGAGAGGAACAGACCGAATCCTTTGTATTGCACACGCACACAAACGACCCACAACACACGTCCACGGTCATCGCTGCACGGACTGGCCCTTGCGCCGCGACCCAAAGTCCACCGCCAGTGCGTCAAGCTGCGCGTGCAGTTTGCGCGATTCGACAATGTCGAGACCCAGGGGATGCGAACCAGAGTACAGATGCCCAAGAGCATTGCAGCGGCTGAAGTACTTGTGATCAGTGCGGGGTGCAACAGCCTCCTTTTTGGAGGAAGAGGCTTCGTTGACGTCCGCGGGATGGAGGCCGAGATGGACTAGTGCCTCCGCGCCGTTGAAGGGAGTCACATTGAGCGTCTGGACAAACAGTCGCATCTTTTGTTTGTTTGAGGGGTGCGTGTGGGTGTGGGATTGTGTGGGTAGGGGGTTTGAGGGATGCGAATGAGTGCGAATGCCAATATAAAATGGCGAATTTCTGTGTGAGTGCATAATACTCGACATAGCGCATCGATAGCCACGTAAATTATGTCAGACACAACATTTGGGACAAATAAATTGCCAGATATCAAACTTGCACATACAAACGCACACAAACAGAAGTGCACACACAAAATCAGACAAGCGTACGCGTCCCTTTTTCCACACACACACGCACACACACACACACACGCGCGCGCGCGCACATACCAGCAAAAAGAAGGGGAATAGCATAGTCCAGAACCAACGCGGAAGAAAATTATAGGTTAGTTGCGACATGACGAGGCCGGGGCACATTGTGTACACGGTGATCCCCTTTGGGTTCAGACGCTCGTTGAGGGAGAGTGTGAGGAGGTCGATCGCATGCTTGGACGAACCATACGGATTCTTCCTGCGCATTGATATCGCACAGTGAAAGTGGGAGGAAGACAACAGCGAAGGAGACATGAGCGATTGAGTGAGACGGGGCGGGATGTAGTGGGGCATCAAATGGAGCCAACTGCTTGTGCACGCATAACTCTTGATGGTCAGTGCCGCATTCACTGTCAGCGAAATGCATATACTGAGACACACACACATACATTCACGCACGCACACGTACACTCACACGCGCACACACATACACACATAGTCATACACACACGCACGCGCATACACACAGACACACACGCAAGCACACGCATGCACACACACACACACACAACACACACACTACACAACACGCATCGAAAAGGGCAGACAAGCCGGCGCTCTTTCGCACTCTCTCTCCACACCCACCCTGACGAGTGTTGGATATCAGTAATGCTGAACTGTTCCTTATTCGCGGCATTTGACGACGTCCATATGACGCGCGCTTTTCCCGTGCGCTCCATGAGAGACTCAAGTTCACGGACCTGCCGTTGCGGCGGCGTTGATTTTGTGCGTTGAAAGTGCGACGTGTATTAATGATGAACAGGTGAATAAAAGGACAAAGCATGAAGTAGGAAGTAGTTATTCCATAAGTACAGTCCCAATTAAGCACACACAGACACGCATTACATGGCACACACAATAACACATACACACTACACACCAAATATCCCCACATATGCGCATACTAAGCACACACCATACATACCACATCTCATACACATCTTCCCATAATACCCACCAGGACATAATGCCCAAACACATTCGTTGCAAATATAGAACGCAGCCCGTCCTTTCCAACCGCATCCGCCTGTTTGAGCATGCCATCGCCCGTCGACAGCACATGAAACACGTGCGACGGCGTGATTGGAAGGAAGCCACCCCAGTTGATTGAGGTGACCGGCATGATCCCCGCATTCAAATACAAGTAGTCCAGACGCGCATATCTGTCATGTGCACACATTCATCAATAGAAAGAGAAGTTGTAAGGAAGGCAGGAGGAGAAGGTTCATTCGGTTTTGCTATTTAGTGCATCACATTTCAACGGATCAAAAAAGGCGGTCTCACCTGTTGCGGAAATCGGCAGCGGCGGACAGAACAGACGCGGCATTGCCAACATCGATCTGCAGCACATCGACCTTTGCTGACGGGCATGCGTCAAGTATCTCCTTAACAGCCTCGGCTGCCTTCTGCACACTACGGCATCCAATGCATATTGTGATTGGTATGCTGTGCGCAGCGTGCCACGTGGCCAGACGCTTTGCGAGGGCCAGGCCGATGCCAGTGTGGACACCCAAAAGTCAAGGAGATGAACAACAAACAAGTGGGAATGCCTCCTTTTGGGTGTCAATACAGCATGTACAATGACGGGAAGGAAAGAAAGAGCCTGCATAAAATCCTTTCTTTCTCCTCAAAACGAACATTTTCTGGGCGGATATGTATTGGCGCCAGTAATGAGTGCGACGCGGTCAGCGGGCATGATGGTGAAGGAGGATGCACACACCACTCCCCACTGCGGGGAGGATTCCCAGCAAAGAAGATACAAAAAGCAACTCTATCACTAATGCAGTGTGTATGCTATAATAGCTAATAGCTGGATATTCGTATCTGATTTCGTCAAACCGTCGTTGTCTATAAATGCAATGCAATCCAAAAAGATTAAGAAAGATGCATAAATCATCTTGCAACAAAAGAAGGTGAAATGTGTAAAATGAATGGCTGCGTGTGATTGGCTGCCACTTGCTCCTGATGCATCCGCCGCATCCAATCACAGGCATTACCGAGACCTCGGCTCCGCTTGCGTTGTAACACACACACACGCACACACACACACGCACAAACACACACAAACTGAAGAAAGGTTTGTTCGGTGCCTCTTTTCCAGGCAAGAAAAACTGCACCAATGCTCCCACACGACTCGCATGTGCATGCATTTCCGTGTTGTGGAATGGACGGTAATGGGGTGTATTGCCGGCTGCGTCACTTCGAATACATAGAATGGCCCGCAAGTAAATCCGGACACGTCATGTCACAACAACGCAACACAAAACATAAACTGCTCGATTGCAAGTGTGGAAACATTCCAACCGCGGTCTTTATTTGTGGTCCTGCACAAACATAAGTGCCGTCATCGTAGGTTCCAACTCCAGAGAGGAAGCTAGGTTCTGTTTTTCTTTCCACTTCTACATGCACAGCCGCTTCCAGGCGGCCGATTGCCAAATTCATCGCCACAAAACACAACTGAAGCCCTGCATAAATGCAAAATGAAGGCAAAACACAGGCACGAAATAGGACAAGAAAAGATCAGACACATTGAAGTGAAATTTGCAACATAACTCCGGGAATTACATTATAAGATTAGTGTGGTTGTCGTAAGCTCCCCATAGAAAATATGTTGGTATTCAAATAAGCACTATCCACATTTCTCCAAGGCACTCAAACTGTCAGGATTTCACAAACAGGCCATGAAAACAAAGATAGGGTCGTGCAGCACACCTTAATGCTGTCCATTATTTTAGAACGTAAATTTCGAGTGCAGTGTGGCGCTATTTTTCGAGCCGTTTTGGATGCCAGTTTTGCCGGCTTCAACACGGGGCGCGCTCTCTTTGGCAGTGGATGCATCCATGGTCGCAAACTCGATTTTGCGGTCAGACGTGAATGTTAATGAAACGTTTTTCAAATCAGCGGCGGAAACTTCCCCGGAGTGTGTTAGCCCTTCCCACGCGCGCCTGTGTTGGGCCTGGGCGTGCGTCACTCCAGTCCCGACGACTCGGTGCTCAAACGATGCAAGAAAAGACTTGTGAAGCAGACCCACAGACACAAAATCAAAGGTATCTTCGTGCGTTTGCAGCCTGCGGAGGCTCTGTTTCTTGGACAGCAAGCGAGCCCGTTGTAGGGCACTTAGTTGCACTTTGTGCGCCGAGTCATTCTGTAATGATTGCGAGGTCACGAACAACCGTGCGGTGCACGAAACAGCCACTGATGACCGCACTGAAACGGCATGGAGATGCCGCCCAACGAGCACCATCGAAGCGAGGTGCGACCGCCGCCACATTTCTTTCCTTATTATATGCTTTTTTTAAAAACTTACTTTCTCAGCTCAGTTTGATTCCAGTTTATAACCGTTGATCAGCACACTAGACACTTGCATCCGGGGTGGTGGCCGCGACACATATCCCCGACTGAGTACTCCTTTCCCAATTTGGCACACTGCTGTAATTCGATGCAACTCCTCTGAAACACATTCACAATGACCAACACAGAGTCGGTTAACAATGGATTGCAAGACATCAAGACAGGCCATCCTGCAAGTTGCGCATGGCACTCAATCAACGGAGACAATCTAACGGATGACACAGGCGACGCAGGCTGTTCAATGCTGTGCTGTTTTTCCACGAATGTGTTATTGGTACAGAGACCTCGCAATGGGCGTCCATACATAGACGCACATACGCGACAGATATAGAGAGGAGAGCCATTCCAAGGCACAAAGAAGCTCAAAGTGCAATGGAGATTATTTTCGTTGCAAAAAGCGAGAGAAGTTAAAGCCAGGCGACAAACGGTAAACGCAACCCAAAACAAAACAAAACCAAAGAGATCCAACAACATAGAGCGGATAGCACGGGGCGAATTGCAAGCATATGCCAAAACGAGCGCGATGCGACAATATAAAAGAAAGCGACGACGGGTAAAGAGAAAGAGAGGAAGAAGAAGAAGTAAAAACACAATGAGAAAGCACACGACACGGCAGCGAAAAACTTGAGAGAAACAAGCGGCAGGCAAATAGCAAACGGGATGTGCGCGCACTCGCACAAACGCACATCCATCGCCACCGCACGCACCTCACCACTCAAATGGCCATACATACACAGTTTGAACGCAGTGTCCACGCACGCACGCACGCACCACACACAACCCGTGCGTGCAAAGTGTGTGCAGTGCGAGCAGCAGCGCATGGCAACACCAACACGCATAAAGTGCAGCAATAAAAACAAAACACGCCGCAGGATACAAACGACAGACTCCAAGGACGGCATCCTAAGCAGTCCGGGGCATCGCCATCCAACGGCACATCATGCATTGCGAGCACAAACGCCTTACAAACGGCAAAAAATGAGACCCAAAAAGACCATAAGAGGGAATGAGACAACGCGAGGCGAGACGAGGGATTTCTTCTTTTTGTATGCGCGCGCGGCGTCCGCATGAGCACGCACGACCATTCCGCCAGCCCATTACGCCTATAGTGATTGCGACACCAGACGCCTTACAGAAGAATGCACTTCTTCTTGCCCTTGACCTCCGGGGGCTCGAGGGCGGCAATGATGGCCTCGTCAAACACGTTCTTGAGTCCCTTTTGGGTGAGGGCAGAGCACTCGACATACTTGACAGACTTCATCTCCCGACCAAGCTTCTCCGCCTGCGCATCACATGTCACGACCACAAATACAAGCACAAAAGCACACATAAAAAGGCAGTGAGAAAACATGCATTGCGACGGCGGCTTCAATGTCATACGCCAAATGCACAATGCCCCATATAGTCATGCAAGACCACACACATGCATCGTAACTAGACTAGACAAGGGATAAGGACAGTCACCACAAAGGCGTCTACATGCCACGCAAACATCGCCGTCCAGTGGAACCCCCCCCCCCCCCCCCCCCCCCCCCCCACACACACACACAGACACAAATTTCCTTGTTCAAGCATGTGCGCATTCACACACACTCACTTCCAACCCACAAACAGAAACAGGCACAGTACGGTGCATAGGCAACATACGCCACAGACAACAAACGCACCACTTCAACGGTGATGGGCTTCTGCTTGTTCTTTGACAGCTTCTCAATCGTGCTGGCGTCGTCTCGGAGATCGACCTGGGTGCCGACAAGGAGGAAGGGCGTCTTGGGGCAGTGATGCGTAATCTCAGGCACCCACTTTTCGCGCACGTTCTCAAACGACGACGGGGAGACGACAGAGAAGCAAACGAGGAACACATCCGTCTGCGGGTACGAGAGGGGACGCAGGCGGTCGTAGTCTTCCTGTCCGGCAGTGTCGAACAGGCCGAGCGTGTACGGCTCTCCTCCAATCATAACAGTCACGGCATAGTTGTCAAACACCTGCAATAGGGAATTTGATGTCGTCGTGTTACTCGTGTACCGTGGCGTGTGGTGTGTGACGTGTGGCGGGTTTTCCTACTGAAAAAGTGTGCACCATCTTTTCTCCCTCGTAATTTTGTAACGTTCCAAGCAAAGAATATCAAGGCGTAGAACACAGCTTCAGATAATCCAACAACGCCAAAGCAAATCACAGAATGGTTCTTAGAATGCCAAATTGAGTCTTACGCCCACAAATACGACTGAAAAAGATTTTGTTCATGCGTAAATAAGCAATTTCGCACCAAATACCAAAAACAGCGAGCAAATGGACCGCACATGCAGAGACACAAAATGCAATGACTTACCGTGGGGACGTACTCGCTGGGAAACTTGTTAGTAGTGTAAGAGATCAAAAGGCAAGTCTTTCCGACGGCACCGTCCTAAATAAAACAATAAAATAAAAGATTCCGCCAATGACAGCGCAACATACCAAGGGAATGTCAGAGAATTCTCCAATAGACGCAAAAGGAGACCATATCGAATTTGAATCACGGGGGTTTAAAATGTGTGAATGAACAAAAACATTCAACACATAAAGAGTAAGTGAACCCACAAACAATGCATGCAAAACATTGTGATACTCACGCCGACGACGACGCACTTGATCGTCTGCATGTTGTTTGTGGATTTGGGTGCTTCTATACACCTGAATAAAACAGATAGACATGGCCAAGTGCATCTCATCGATTAGAGTTTGAAAGTAGCATGCTCGGCACATGCTACCATTTTGCAACGATACCGCAGCCGCGCATATTTCAAAATGTATCGAATCAATCCAACAATTTCGGCGTCGCGTTCTACCACCATCGTCTTTGTCCTCACCTGCTGTCCTATTTGCTTTGCACTGTCTGTCGTTGAGCGTGTATCCCAACCACCTATATATGCCTCGACTACCACAAACGCTAACAGAAGACTCAAATATGTTGTGATGAGGAACGGGGATTTAGCTTATATGTTGTTCTGTTGATATTTTTGGCCACGGCAATGACGCTATGACAGAAGCAGGCAGTAAAGAGTGTGTGTGTGTTGCATTGTGGTGTGTGTGTGTGTGTGTGTGTGTGTGTGTGTGTGTGTGTGTGTGTGTGTGTGTGTTGTCGGTTTTGGGTTTTGGTCTCGCCTCTTGTCGTGAAGAGAGAAAAAGCGCCCACGCCTCATTCCCCCAAATTACTCCCTCGAAATTAACGGCCCATCCACGCCCAAAATAATTCATAAAGCGATACACATGCATACTATCCTCCGGCGTCAAATAAAGCAATGTTCGTATCTGAAATTACGACTTGGGCCATTATTTCCTGTCACTCACAACAACGATATATATGAACGGCGCTGACAATGAATCTTGTACCGGAATATATTTATTAGAGACCCCCTCATAGAGTGCCCATACAAACCAATTAGGCCCAATACTGCCCCATACTGTCCCATACTGATGCGTCCAGTCCATACAGTCCCATAGAACCACCGTCCCGCCGTGCGATTGGTGGGTATTTTGGGAGATGTGATGGTTTTGCCTACACACACGTGATCAGCGAATGTGCCGACTGACGAAGTCGAGTGTGGCTTTATTCGGTGATATGACGCCGCAACGGGCCGTGTTGCAAGAAGCACTCGCAAAATATTCCAGGCTAATTTTGTTCAGAGTTTCTGGAAGTGTGATCGGTTCGTGGTGCGATTTTCAAAAGGGTGAGTAGAGTGGGTAGAGAACGGGGGAAAGGCGACATTGCTTCTCAATTCGGTTTATTGTCATTCTTCCGATACCATTTGGTCACATTCAAACTATCACACTCGGATACTTCCGCTTTTGCTCGTCAACAGCAGTTGAGAGCAAAAGTAGGCAAGGAAAATCCGCACATAACGAAAGCATGGCCAACCACAACATTAAGCACAGCCGTATATACACGAAAATAAGAACGCGCGGGGGGTTAGAATTGCAGGCCAGCTGGGGGCGCAAGATGCACTATCCCGCCATCCAGTTGGCGTAGAAGACGAGCGCCGCACGATCAATCGACTACACGCTTCCTTATAGAGATCACGTGAAGTGTTGGATCGATTTGGCGCACTGAAAGTGCATCCATAGCTACCGGCAGCACTCGTCCTTCGCCATTGTATCGTCGGCGACGACGAGCCCGACAGAATCGTCGTTAGCACACGGAACCTGTGACCAGAACATAACCGTGCCCGTCCGCGGATCAAACCTTTCCGATGCCCGTACAGCGTCAGAGTGGAACATCCAAAAATGGCCGTTGTTGCAACCAGCGAGGCACATCATGCACGGCTTCGTCACGTGATATCCCATTGTGTTGCCGCACGTCAGGCAGCAGAAGTTGCGGATCTTGCAGAGACAGTTCTTGGTCATGAAGTCATCACCGACGAGGTCAACGCGGCGCACGGGCGGCATGTCCGTCGAAAACAACTCCACGGAGACGTCGGCGAGAAGAATCGCGCGCATTCCACGGAGACACAACTGCGATTCGCAAAAGCCGCACTGTAATTGCAGAACAGGTTTTGACTGGAAGAGAGCGCGCGCAGACGCAGCTGTCTCGTCTCGATTATTGAATTGGAGGCGCCTCCGTATCCGTGGTTGTGCGCTGTCAAACGACTCCATTTTTGCTTTGCGTCTGTTCCTTGTGTTGTTCACAAACCGACAAACGAATGGCGAGTCGCGGAAAACGCACGTGAGCGGATACGGCGCGAGTCCTTATGCAAGATAGTGACTTCCGCAATAACCCGCCCGGACGAATGTGTCTTCGAGTGATTCGATTGCTTTACCGTTTCGTCAACACTCCCCTCGCACAAAAGCAAAAGGAGCGCGAACAGGTCCAGAAACTCCGCACCGTGTGTGCGTGGCAGGAAGTATGGATCCTCCACTGCACAATTATGGAACGAGTCGCTGAAAATCCAGTGACCACTACGCTTCGCATGTGAGCTCGGCGGTGTAAGGACGGCCCGGATATGTAAACAAATGTGTCGACAGTTTCAAAATTCAGCTATGAACAATGCTTTGCTTTGCTCCGTTGGTGAACGAAAGCCTGTGCGAAAAATGCAGATCACTTTGTCGTACAGGATACATTACAAATGTTATGATTCTTTCGAGGATTGTGTGTTGTGTGTGTGTGTGCGTGTGTGTGTGTGTGTTGTATGTGTGTGTGTGTGTGTGTGTGTGTGTGTGTGTGTGTGTGTGTGGTGCGACGATGCCATGGCGTAAAGTCATCGCTTTTTTGATGCCTCGTAAAATTTTAGAAAGCTGTTCACTCGTAATAATTTGACTCCAATAGTAATTTCATACATACCAAGCCGACCAAAATAAAATATCGGAACCTGCCGAAATAATTCTGTCTACCAGCGCCAGTTTAATTGGAGGTCGGTTGGGATTTCACGCGATTTCGGAGGATAAACTCCAATTCGATTTGCCATGTATGCTATTAATAGCCCGTCACCATGGATATGGCACGCACAGTCACGTGGTAATCAACTGTTTGTCACGTGATTATCGTCAAATTGCGATTTATCGTCACGTGTGCTACGCAGGACGAGACTGCTGACCGGTCTTCTTTTTGAATTTACAGTACTCATCACCATTTGTATTTCTATTATGTTTTTCTGCTGCACGTCAAGATGGTGGTGAGCATTAGTCTTCCGGCTCGCGTGAATTTTGATTGATTGAGAGCCTGTATTGAAATTGATATTTCTCTGCGTCGCCCGCTAAATCGTTTTTTGTTTTGATCTTTGCAAATATTCAGAAATATAGCCTGCATCTCAAGGCGAACCTTGAGAACATCAAGGACCTGCGACCCGAAGACAATGAAGAGTTCCGATGGCAGCTGAAGGTGTGCATGAACACGCCTTGCATTTGCTGTGGAAACTAATGAATTCTTCGTTGCCCCACCTTACTCGTACTCTGTATGGTCAAAGACTGTCCTTAACGTCCACCTCTGTCACACTTTCATTCAGCTCAAGTGCGCAAACTGCAACGAAGAGCCGAACAAATGGGTTTATTTTACACTTTCGGTGGGGTTTATAACATGTCGGAATGGTGGCTCTAATGAAGTCCACTGCAAATGGTTGGCACTTGCATCAAACGCCACTGTCCGTTTAGAGTCATCATATGAGCTTCGCGCATTTAAGCACACTTGGCACTCGTTAAATGCCATCCGTAACATATCTCTATTTTTTGTATAATGCCTTGCCGTTTGCAGGATGAGGTTGATGTGTCGGGCAGCCGTGGTTCCGCGCAACTCGTGTCTAAATGCAAAATGTGCAGTAGGGAGAGTAGCATTGGTGAGTGGGCAGGTCAGCGCACCATAGAGATGCTCTTGTGTTGCGCTTGCAAATTGTGCATTCGCAGCACGAATGTGCATCCACTGAGTAAGACAAGATTGCTTTTTGTGCTAGTGCTGACGCTCCAATCGATGTGAATGCTTCGTGTGTCTTTGTGCAGAGGTTATCAAGGGATCTCTCAAACCATACAACGGTGGAGGATTCAAATCCATTCTTCAAATTGAATGCCGGGGCACCGAGCCGGTTGCATTTGATCCGAGGGTGAGGAAGTGTCTCAATGTGGGACTCATTGATTCGGTATCTTAAAGGCAATGTGCATGCATTAACAATAGTAGGTTCAGAGTATGCATGCAAGTGGTTTCTCATGTCTTGGGTTGTACAGGACGGACAAACAAATAACTATGACCTTGAATCATATTGCAGAATGGTTGGTGTGCATCTGGTGTTGAATCGGACACTCCATTCGCGGGCATCGATCTTACTGAGAAAGAATGGGCCGAGTACGACGAGAAGGTAGTTGTGTGCAAATAATAAGTATGGCGGTATTTTACGGTGGCTTCCCGTTGACAGCATTGATAGTGTGTTCAGATGCCCTTTGCATGCTTGTCTCAAATCAATTTGTATGAATCGTTTGTCTGACCCGATGTATTCTGCAATAAACGATTCGATACTGTGTGTGTATTTGTGTTGACTTTCTTTCTTTTCCCTTTCTTTCTACACTGCAGGCAGGAGAGAGCGTTGGAGTCTACGAGATTGAGTCCAAATTTGTTCGCGGATGATTACAAGCAGATTGACGATTTTAATCGACGGTGTGGCTCCATTCACCCGGTCTGAACTTCTTTTGTGGGATTGCCACATCGCAGTTTGTCGTGAAGTTTGGTGGGCCGGCGAGGCACTGGTTATTACACGTTGCATCATGGGTAAATTGAGAACTGTTACTCCTTGAAGCCGCAGTAACCGGATCTGTTACAACAGCAACGAATAATTGCCGAGAGCTCGGCAGCGTGCCACATACTCAGTTTTTGACACCGGCAGTTTTACGTCAGCTGACACAGCTTTAATAAACTGGAGTGATTCAACGAAATGTGATTTGCAGTTGGAAAAAATAGGACTGCAACAAGAGTGACTTTCGCAACGGAGGGCATATGTGCAAAAAGCAACCAACCAAGTGACCCTCTTGTGAGAACCTTACAACTACCCCCGACTGCATCTGAGGCGCAGTGCGTGGCCTGGTCAACCTCATTCACGGGTGGCATTTGAAGTTTACGATTCTTTCTGTTGCGTTTATGGAAGTCCTCTCACACAACGATGGACCGCGGGAATGAGGATCCGATGGCGGAATGGCTGAAGTCTGAGAGGAAACGACGCCGAAGTGACGAGGACGACGGATCGACTGACAGCTCCGGCGATCGCAAGGACAGAAAGCATCGTCGAAAAGAGAGAAACGAAAAGAAGGACAAAAAGGATAAGAGGGACAAGAAGGACAAGAAAAGGGAAAGGAAGGATAAACACAAAAAGTCGCGCAGTGAAAAGGATGGCAGTGGATCCGCCCTGTCGTCGGAAGTTGACGCGCGTCATGACATTGTTGTTCCCAAGGTGTGATATATTCTTGTGCATGAAGACACCACTTCGACCTTTTTATTTTGGGACAGGTCACAGCTCGCACGTGTGTGTGTTTATTTTTGATAACATATCTGATTTGGGGAATGCAATTGCGTATGTCCGTGTGATGTAAGAGTCGGATCCTTAAGTTTGAGTACATTCTGTCGAATGCGTCGTGTGGCGTTGTATTTTCTCCTCTCTGATCGTGTCTCAATTGAACAACCGAGCAGGCAATCACCGAGGTCGCGGGCGCAACGGTGCAGCGTGACAGCTGGATGACACGGCCGTCCCGCGACGCCCCCGCACCTGTTCTTGGCGATTCAACACTCGCACACGTAGCCAGTGCTGCTGCTGCCACAGCTCCACCATCCAACTGGAGAGAGCGTCTGCTGGGATTGCAGGCGGCCGCACACATACACGCGCAGTCGCCCAGTGCGGCATCGCCGGAGGATAAGGAGCGTCGGAATGTGCCAAGAAATGACTCGGAGTTTGAGCGGATGGCTGCAAAGAAAGAGTTTCTGCGTCCAGTTGCAAATGCGCCGCACCGTCGTTCCCAGGTGCAGGCACCGCGTGTGGCTGCAGCAGTCGAGTCGCTTGGTTCGCGGGACAGTGTGGCTGGATCTCAGTCTGCAATGGCGAGTGCTGGGGCGCTTGCTGGTGACTGCCGCAGCGAGGGTCGTGTGGATGCTGCGATGCGTGATTCAGCGAGCGTCGAACAGGCGACAAAGGTGTCTGCGGTCGTTGTAGAGCAATCGGACGTCCCTGTCGCTGCTGCAGCGAGTGACGGTGCTGGACCGCGTGGCCAGGATTCGCCCGCAGTGACTGTGCCCACTGAGAAAGAACTCAATCAGGTGTGAGGGTGATGTGTGTGGTGTGGGATTATATATTTATACATATATAAATATATAAATAGATTTCATGTGTGTGTGTTTGTTGAAATGTACATTCATAAATATATATATATATATATATATGTGTATGTGTGTGTGTGTGTGCGTATGTGTATGTATATATGTATGACTGTTTGTGTGTGTGCGAGTGCAATGTTACACCAATTGTGCATCTCGCTCTCTTATCTTTTTTACATACACACACTCACACAGGCACATTATCTCTCTTTTGCGAAGTCCATGGGCATAGTACCCAAGGCACTGACTTGAATCCCACATCTCTCTATGCTCTTTCTCTCTCGCGCACTCTAGTGGAGTCCATGGGCACTGCGCCTAAGACACTGACTTGAATCCTACATCTCTCACACACACACTCCAGATTGCAGCACGTCTCATGCGTGCAGAAATGATGGGCGACGATGCCCTTGCAGCCACTCTCAAACAGCGCCTCGAGGATGGACGCAGGCTTGCTGCCGCATCTGTCCCGGGCTCGCGCCTGCCGCACGATAACAGGCCCATTCCCGCAGACAGACGACCTCCACTGTCACGTGATGCACCACGTGACGTGCACAGGGGCCGCAGAGAAGACAGCGGGGGGGAGGAAAGGGATGTTGGTCGGGACGGACGGAGAGAAGAAGTGCACGTGCTTGCGTCGGTCACTCGTTCGGGAGCGGCAATACCACTTTCTCAGCGCACAATCGACGCCGCCAATGCCTCTGTGGAGTCGGCGGCGGAAGTCGGGCGGAGAAAGAGGAACAAAATGGGCTCGGATGGCGCGGGGCTCTCGATCACCGACATGGTGCGCGAGGAGCGGGCGGACGATGGAAGCAGATACGACGGCGATATGGCGCGAAGCATTGCCACCGCCGTGCAGTACATGCGCGAGGTCGATGGTGTGTTTCGTGCGTGCATGTGTGTGTGTTTGTGTTTGTGTTGTGTTCTTGCTTGTGTTTTGTTTTTTGTTTATTTGTTTTCTGATGTGATTGTGGGTGCTGTCCTGTCACAAAGAGAGAAGAGAGAGAGAGAGAGAGTGGTGACATTCAGTCGGTCCGGTCACGTGCTTCTCATGTGGATGCGCTTGCTTTGCCTTGTTGCAGGGGAGGGACACACTGGCAAATTCCATGACAACGACGACGAAATGGCCCCGGATGTTGCCGACCTCTTTGAGAGGGGCAACAAAACAAGAAATGCCCGCGACGAAGAGAGGTTCGCTCTGCAGTTTCACGTGTCGCTTTCTTCATTGAAGCGTTTTTTGTTATTTTTTGGTTGCAATGGTATTGTTCTCTGTGGTGCAAGTGTTTCAATTGTGGATAATCCTCTTCATTTTCGGCTGATATGATAGCACGTTTGACCTTGTGTGCGTGTGCATTGTGTGTGGTGTGCATGTGTGTGCACTCAGAACGGTTGCAAAAGCACAGAGACAAGCATCGCAGGCCAGCAAATTTCAGGAAAAGTGCATCCGATGCCTCGATGGGCCGTCGGGACTCAAGCACGTGGTTGTTTCGCACGGCATCTCCGCATACCTGGCGCTGCCTGAGCGGTATGTGTGTGTGTGTGTGTGCGTATCTATATAGATGTGTGTGAGATATGTATTTATACAGATGTGGGTGAGCGTGTGCGTGTGCATGTGCGTGTGCATGTGCGGTGTGTGTAAATGCATGTGTGTATGCATTTGTACAGGTGTGATATTGCGTTTTTATTCCTACCTCTCGCACGACTGTGCCTATCATTCGCCACATGTCATGGTGTGGTATCGTTTGCAAGAGAGACTGCAGCCATACATCTCTGCTCACGAGCCATTCTGTGCTTTTTGTGTTTGTATGCAACCATGGCACAGGGAGCCGCTATGCGACGGGCACTGCATCATAGTCCCTGCCAGTCACGTGGCTGCAATCAACATGGTCGACGAGGATGTGTGGGACGAAATCCAGGTGGGGATTCGCCGGAATTTATTTCAAACGTGTGCGTGTGTGTGTGCGTGTGTGGGGTGTATGAAGGTATATGTGTCTATTGCCTGTGGGCATGCGTGTGCATGTTGCATGTGGCTGTATTAAAAAATATAATATGGATGTGCTGTGTGTGTGATTATGCTTGTGTATCCGATTGATATGGACGCACTCGGCGCAGAATCAAATTTAATAATGTGTTTGTCCATGCCCTGCTGGTGGTCGTCGGTCCATGAATTTGCAACCGCACGACTCACTCCGTGTGTGATGTCGTTAATGTGCAGATTTTCAAGAAATTTCTCACAAAGATGTTCGCCGGTCAAGACAAGGACGTTGTGTTTATCGAAACGGTGATGGGCCTCAAGTTTCAGCCGCACGCCGTGATTGAGTGCATTCCAATTCCCGCAGAAGAAGGCGCCGTTGCCCCCATGTACTTCAAAGTGAGTGTGGGGACGCAAAAATGGACGCAAAAATGATATTCGAAAAAACGCTTATGCTCCAGAGTACCACATCGTGCGCAGAGTCAACGCATTGGTGCTCATCCACGTGCTGTGTTGTGGTGTGTTGCAGAAAGCGATAACAGAGGCGGGCTCCGAGTGGGCGCAGCACCGTAAGCTTATTGACACGAAGGGCAGAGGCATCCGTCGGTCTGTGCCTCCCGGCTTCCCTTACTTTAATGTCGAGTTTGCAATGGATGGCGGATACGCCACCGTGATTGAGGACGAGGTGAAATTCAACAAGCTCTTTGGGAAGGTGAGTGTGTTGCATTGTGTGTGTGTGTGTGTGTGTGTGTGTTTATCTGTGTGTTTCTGTGTTTCTGTGTGTCTATGTTTGTGTTTGTATGTTTGTGTCTGTATGCTTTGTGCCTACGTGTGTGCCTTTGTTGTCTGCCTTTGGTGATTGGCGCGTAGCTTGTGGCAGCACACGCAGCACCCTTTTTTGAATGATATTATTCTACCAGAATGTAACCCAGATATAGTTGTGTGCATTTATATATATATAGACAATTTGCATTGATTTGTCGTGTGTTGTTGCATGACAGACCAAGTGGTCTGCCAATAGTCGCTCATGTAATCGGCTGCATCCATGTACGGCTCGCATGCTAAAATGGTCGCATCTCTCTGTCCTTTTCTTATGTAGGAAATTGTCGGCGGCATGCTGGACATCGAGCCGCATGTTTGGACTCGCCCACGCACCGAATCGAGCGCGCGACAGGCTGAGCGTAGGCGGCACTTTGAAGCGCAGTGGAAGCCCTTTGACTGGACTGTGCGTCTGCGCGACGACAAGCGGGGATGACCTCATCCTCCACGTGGGTCCACTGCATTGGTCAGACTCTAATCGGCGGGGGATGACTTCAGTTGTGTATGTTTGTGTGTTTGAAATGTGTCGGAGGTGTTTCGATTGAGACATGGAATCATCCATCCGTCACTGTGAACTGGCACTTTCACTGTATTTTAGGAGCTTTTTTGTGCTGCCACCAATTTGAATGAATGCTGATGAGGTGTCCATTCAACAGTCTGTCAAATGAGCGATTTGCGCACTTGAATGGGTGTCCTTTTTTGCCGGTTTTGTTTGTTTGTCAATCGTCGATTAGAAAGAGTTCACCTAATTCAGTTGGTGCCCAACTGAGGCACCGCATGCCAGCGCATCACAGTGACTTCAATAAAATCGCCACGAAATAGGTCTCTGCTGGTCACATCATTCTTGAATGTAACACATATCCGAAGTTTATGTGATACATTTCTTGAGTGAACAAATAGCTCTTCCGGAGGCTAGCGCTCACCTCACAGCGTCATTCGCCTCGAGCGTGAAAGATGCGAGCTGTATTATAGTGAATCAGCACTGGCAAAGAAATGTCGTATCCGAGTCTGTGTCCACCAATGCATATTGATATGGCCGACCATGAGGTGACCACCGGAACGTACACAGGTCAGTTGCTGAACTTTCTGATGAACAACCACATTTTCCTACTGCTTGTGGGCGCCGTCTTATGAGCGGCGGCACTACCTACGAGTCCTGCACTTGACGGCAATGCCTCTGTCGTGGCCACCGTTTATGTTATGAGTGGTGATGGGTGTATTGATGGGTGTATTTACTACTATTATAGCTCGCCTGGTGATTGTAACTCACAACAAAGAAATCACTGTAAAGGCAAAATCGATTGTATTTACAAGGACATAACACTGACGCTGTCCAGCATGGAAGAAGCGTTGCGTTGAATTGGTGCGGAAAAAATACCGCCCGCAATTGAAGAAATATGTACATGGTACTAAAAGCATCTGATGGAGTCGGAAAGACGCTCTCATTGTACCAGGGGTGAATGAGTCGATGTGACAAAATCACGATTAAAAAAGTAACAGCAAATCAAAATGTTACCACGTGAACATTCAGTTACTCCGACGCCCGGTCACTCAAGGTCACTGACAGCTGAGCGGGTGCATCAGCTCCAACGAAGGAAGAAATAGAGAAACCGACGAAGATGAAGAACGGCACAGAGAGAGATAGACAAGGAAGATGGGGGCACAAAGTCATGAATCCAAACACACCCGCAATATCGTATAACCGCATACATCGGGCGCGCACGGACGAAAAAAATCGGACACAATACAAAGGCAGGGACGAACATACAACACTCCCGAATCCCCAAAACTGCAGCGGAAAATGTCACTTGCACAGATGAGAGGGGGAGGAGGAGACAGAGTTCATCAATGTGCGGCAGGGATGGAGACGGACAAAGGTAGGATAGGAAAGATAAGAGACGCAGCGGATACTCCCACTGCGCACCCAATCAGAAACCCATTCGCCCTCAGATGCGCGTGTACTCGGAATGGCGCGTCTTCTTGTAGAGGAAGAGGCCAATAGCGGCGACAACAACGGCGACGGGGATCGTAATGCCCAGAATGAGACCAAGGTGGTTATTGCTGCCCTTGCCACCCGCGGGTGCGGTGGCGCCGGGGTCCAGCACAACGCCCATCGTGTGCACAACGCCGTTTGTCATGAGGAGATCAGGCTGTGTCGGCGCAGTGCCTTCAATTAGAAGCACACCGTCGCTGTTCACCGACACGGGCAGTTTCTCTCCCGAGAGCATCGGAAGGCTGGTCTGCGTGGCGAGCCCTCGCCGCATCCACGTGGTCAGGGCTATGTGGTTGAGGACCATCCGGCGTCGATCGTCAATGTCAGATCCCCACGCTGCGATGCGCTCCGGATCAGCCGCGGCAAACGCCTCGTCGGTGGGTGGGAGCACAGTGAATGCGGTTGTGCCGTTGATTGAGGCCATCAGTCCCGTCACGCGGAGATGGTCGAGAAAAGTGGTGAACCGCCCGTCAGAGTAGAGATGATCAAGAATTGATTCCGTTGGAGGAAAGACAAAGTCCTCTAGAATGTGGAGCACGCCGTTGACAGCTGCTGCGGTGCCGCCGACAATGGGTACGCCGTTGATGTAGTATTTGTCGGCGTACATGTTGCTCCTGAGGAGTGCGCGGGTCGGTGCGAGTGAGCGGAACACACGGTCGTTTGTCAGAGCCTCGACGGGGACGGCGCCCTGCACCACGTGATACTGCATGGTCGTCTTGAGGAACGTCGCGTCGTGCGCCAGGCGGTCGCGGATGGGCTGCGAGAGGCGAGAGAGCGCGCCATTCGACACTGCAAACACTGTCACTGGCTGATCGCCCGACAGCAGCTGGTCGATGCCCGACGCCGTCGCCAGGCCCAGAAATTCTGAGAGCCCGCCAAATATTGCCTCTTGCATGAGGTCGCGGTGCGGCGGGATAAGAAGTTCGTCAATCACGTGCACAACGCCATTTCCAGCCGAGTAATCATGCTCAAGAACAGTGGCGGACCCAATGCGAATCGCGCCGCCCTCGTCCCTAGTCACATGCATGTTCGAGCCGCTGGCGGTCTTGATCACGGCGCCGTTGTAGAGTGCGGGTGAGTAGAGCGTGTGGAGGGCGATGTGGTAACGGAGAATGCCTTCCGCCACCTGCGGGTTTGCAAGAAGTATGCCTCGCACTCCCTCAGGGAGCTTGCGCAGCGCGTCTTCTGTCGGCGCAAAGAGCGTGATGGGTCCCTTACCCGCCAGAAGCGCACCGATTCCGGCGGCAGCAGTGAGATTGCGAAGGCCTTCAAGGCGGGGATCAAAGTTCAAAATGTCGGCGACCGAGGGCGCGGGGAGGGGGAAGAGAACGCCGTCGATCACGTGCATAAGACCGTTGGAGCACGCAATGTCCGTCTGCACGATGGGGCGCCCGTTGACGTACATCGTGGGCTCGGTTTTCGGCTGAGTTGCGGCGTATATGTTGATGCGCACCCCGGGGACTTGAGGAACACCGCCCATTGTGGGCACGATGCTCTCGTCTGTCAGCTGCGATGAGGGCTCTGAAGGGCGAACGGTGATGGTTAAAGTGTGGTTTAGTGTCGGTGTGTGTGTGTGTGTGTGTGTTTGGGAAGAAGGTAGGACTAAGGGCACTGCCAGTAATTGAATTGAAGACAACTTCATAAACACACACTCACTCACCAATGCGGTCCGAAATGTGATACGCAATAGCTGCGCGCAGCATTTTGGGGTCGTCCATAGCCTTGATTGCATCCGGAGAGAGGCGTGCGAGTGCGACATCCTGAAACCCGAACAGCGTGAAGCGCTTGGTCTGATCCTGCAGTGTCTGTGCAAGGCCCGTGGAATCGAGACGCGCCGCAAGCTCCTTCATGCCGTTGAAAATTACGGTCTCAAACACGTTGCCAACAGGAAATAGGACGGTGCCGATTGTGTGCACTACGCCGTTCGAGACGGACGTATCCGCAGTGACAATTGGCACGCCGTTCACGGTGAGCGCTCCCTTGTCGTCGGCACCAATATTGAGCGTCTGACCGTTGAGGGACTTGATGGCCATACCGGGAGAGAGTCCGCCAGTGTAGTAAGTGCCACCGGCAATGTGGAATTTGAGCACTGACGCAAGCGCAGTCGGATACTTTCGCAGGAGCGCCGTTGTCCCCGCCGGGAGCGCGGCAAACGCGGCGTCATTCGGAACAAACGCCGTCAGTGGCGACGACGCTTTGAGGACGGCGGCAAACTCAGGGTCGACGCTCATCGCATTCGCAAGCACCTTTGTATCCGGACGGCGAAGGATTTCCTCGTATGCGGTGGTGGATGCGGTGCGCAGGGTGGGCGAGGTGAGTGGACCCCCCGCGACCGTGTGGATGACGCCGTTTGTGGCCTGCTGGTCACGTGCAACAACGCGGCGTCCATTGGCAAACAACTCGCTTCCGTATGTGTTGAAGCGCACAGAGAACGGCGCATCGAGCGATGGAACGACCTCCTCGTTCCTCAGATCGGAGGACTTGATTGCGCCGCCGGCCATGTGGTATCGCACAAAGCGCATGAGCACGTCGGGGTTCTTCAACGCCGACTGCTCGGCGTCGGTTAGCGTCGCAAGGGCGTCGTTTGTCGGCGCAAAGAGCGTAAAAGTCTGCTCGGGACGCGATAGCATGTCCCTGAGACCGGCCTTGTCGACGAGCGTCGCGAAATCGGTGAGACCGAGCAGAATGAGCTTCCGGAATGCGTTTGCGGGGGGAAAGAGAATGCTGTCCACACCATGCACGACCCCGTTGATGACATTCAGGTCAGGCTTGCTAATAGCGGCCCCATTGACGCTATGGAGTCCAGCGGGAGACACCGTGAAGGTCAGCGTATCGCCCGACAACGCCGTCTCCGTCGCACCGTCCGCCATCCCGCCCTGGTACAATGTGCCCTTCATCACGTGCCCCGCGATCATTTCGTCCAGTAGCTGGGGGTCGTGCGTCCGGATGTAGTCGAGCGTCGCCGAGGGAAGCTTGGCGAAGGCGTCGTCCGTGGGCGCAAAGAGCGTGTATGGCTCCACTCCGTCAAGGAGTTTGGCAGTCTCGCCCTTCCCCGCCGTTAGCATGTCGGACAATCGCGAAAAGTCTTTCTCGGCGGCAACGAATGCTGTGATGGTCTGCGTCGGCGGAAAGAGAACAGTGTCGATCACGTGGAGAATGCCGTTGGAGGCCGTGACATCCGCCGGACGCAGCTCTGCTCCGTTGGCGTAAAAACGCTCGTTATCCTTAGTGCCGTACATGTTGATGCGGATGTCGCGATTGGCCGAGAGCGTTGGAAGGAGAAGATCGTCCCCCATTGTCCGCGACGGCACTTCCCCGCTCAGCAAGTGGTAACGCATCAGCTCGGTGAGCGTCGTGGGATCCGTCAGTGCTCGCCGCTGTTCTTGCGTGAGCCGCGCAAAGGCGGCGTTTGTTGGCGCAAACACGGTGAATCGCGAAAGCGTCGACGTCAGCATCTGCTGCATCCCAGCGGTTGTGACATATCCCGCAAACTCGGTGAGTCCCCGCGAGCGTATTGTCTGGTAGAGGTCGCTGTCCCCGGCAGGGTTGTCGTCGTTAATGAAGTTGAGCGCCGGTGCTGCTGCGGCGGCCGCACAGAGTACAATCAGAGCACATGCTCTCATATGGAGTAGTCGTCGCGTCATTTTTCGTAGATTGAAAGTGTTAATCCTCATGCAGTGTAGTCGAAAGAAGTGGTAATTAAAACAGGAAATGGAATCACTCTTTTCCAACTGGATGCAAAAACCAAGTTAGAGAAATGCTGTCAAGTTGAAGTGCTGCCAATCGAGCTAGATGCGCTTTCCATCGAAACCAACACTTTTATGGATTCACTAAGACGTACACACAAATTCCTTAAGTGCAGATAACGGAGCGAGAGCATTGCAGAAGGTGCGACAGATAGGAGGTTCACTCATGCTGCGCAATGTTGCCTGCCATGCGGATGAGATGAGAAATGATGCGTCGAGGGTGCATGACATGATGATGAGCCGACCCACGCGCACCTTCCGTGCGTGACACAAGACTGCACGGAATGAGACAACGGGGGAGGGGGGGAGAGAGAGCACAACGCCTGCTGGGACTCCACTAAACGGGAAGGACAGAGATATCTGCATACGTTGGGGTCTTTCCATTGTTGTGGCCACAATGGAAGAGACGAACGTTTCGGGCGCGTGACGACAGGAATCAACAACAAGCCACTCTCCATAAATTTTCCAATATTTCGATAACGAATTCTTTCGGTAAATAACTACGTCGCTATAGATCTAATAGCAGTGAATAATCCACGTGTGATAGAGACGACGATAAGTGACCGTCGTTGGAACGCCACGAATGCAGAGAATGCCAAACATCGTAAACTTATCATCCATTCGGCACAATCGTAAAATCGCAAATCGCAAATCGTAAACGAGATTCGGAAAATGCTCGTTGCCATACCAACTTGCTCTCACTCACGTGATCAAGTGTTTCAAGCCCCGCAACGGCAACGGATTCAAAAACATGAGACGGACAAAGCGCCATTAGTGCATATATATATCGCTGCATGTAAGGTGGCGTGCGTTGCATGGCTATGTGACAGCCCTATGATAGAATGGATTATCTATCGATATATAACGCAGTGGTGCACATTGCGGATGCGGTCAATGTAGAGGAGGATAGCGATCGGGTGAGGCTGTCGCGTCTCTTTCGAATCGTGTTTACTGCAGAGAGGACCAGTGTCGCACTGTCAAGTCACAGTAACAGTGCCAACATCGAGACACTTTATGCGAGTGATTATAAGAAGTCCATGCAAGCGGCGGCCGACTGGTTATATGACTGGTAGGGGTTTGTCTTGCCCCGTCGTTTGCATCACCAAGTGGATGTCACACACACACGCACATACGCCTTAGACAGCGCTCCTTATCCGCTATTACACATTATGTATTGCATGCACACGCATCACCAAGTTGATGTTACGCCACACACATAGCGGATTACACAGGTAGTTGACTCTTCTTCACGGTCAATCATTGGGCAATGCATACCAATGGCGCACCACAGGGCCACCAACACGCCGCTGGCTCCCGACCAGTTCGAGGAGGGTGAATGGGGGTTTTCCAATTATACGCCCCGCGTGATTGACGTGGAGGCGCCCCGAGAGCAGCGGTCGCTGACAAAGCTGATCGAACAGTGGACTGCAACGTGAGTGCTGCGTGTTTGATGGATTGACGGATGTGTCTGCGTTAGGTGGCGTCCATTCACTCGAACTGTCACAATGCAAAGGATTGACGGATGTGTCTGCTTTGGGCGGCATCCATTCACTCAATCTTTCCTGCTGCAACGGAGTGACGGATGTGTCTGCGTTGGGTAGCGTCCATTCACTGTTTGCAGAGCAGGCATTAGTATAAGTGTGTGAAGTTTCTTCATAGGCTCGCAATATTTAACGTGCTTGCAACATGCTTTCCACACGCGCCTGTGCACTAATGACCCACGCACATATACACACATTCAGATTTGAGGTTGTGAAAAAGTGCTATGCGCGGTCTCTGCGAGAACTCGATGACCAGCTCAACAAAGCAGCCAAGGCAACGGACAAGAAATCGACGGCTCCGGCGGGTCTGGTAGAAAAGGTGTGGCAGCATATGTGGCAGGCGCGAGGGTGTCTGTGGCTGTGTTGGTAGCACATTTGTGGCAGAATGATATGAGCCGAGGGTGTGTGGGTGGCTGTGTTCGTGGCACATATGTTGCAGAGTGATGTGGGCTGGCGCTTGCCACTCAATAACACTCACTCCCTCCGTCCATGCTGATACACACACGCATGTGCAACTGCTGCACGTTTGCTGCCAATAGGAGGATGTGTTTGGGTCGAAAACACTGCAGGCATTTGATTTGACGAGTGACTGGTGCTTGGGGGTTGCTGCCTGCACGCTGTTTCTGTGCGTCCTTGCCGAAATGACACAAGCAAAGGTAAGCTAAGCATTGTTTGTCATTTTCCTCTCCCCAATGCTTGCCATGGTGTGATCCCCCCCCCCCCCCCCCCCACAAAGCACCACGTCATCTCAACCGCTACCACACACTTGCTGGGAGGCCACTTTAGTGAGGACCTTGTTGCAAATAAGAGTGCCTTTCGAAGGGTAAAACATACTTACTTTTTGGTATTGTGTGGTGGGCCGGAAGGAATTGTATGCCACTTGCATCAACCACGCACATTCGATTGCGGGGGATGTCGTCAACACGGTCATGATGAAGTTGCAAGCCCACATGGAGTGGTCGGAGGAATTTGTCCGCGGTGCGTCTGCGCTCTGGAATGTTTGATGGCCCTAAACAGTGCGCAAGCATGATGATCGATTTGGTTTGATCTCTCCACCCACCCACACACATTCACTCTCAATCACACCAACACACATCACCTACACATATCTCTGTCTCTCATACTCACACAACATGCACATACATCTCTCTCACATATACAATCAACACACAAATGTAACTCCCTCACTCTCTTCCTCTCTCTCTCTCTCTCTCTCTCTCTCTCTCTCTCTCTCGCTCTTTCTCACATGCACAAAACACAACACAGTCGAGCTCTTTGCCAAATCCGCGAAAGAAGTCGCGAAAGTGGCAACACAAAATTCGGCGCCGCTTTCGCAGTTCAGTGCAAAGCGATTGCGACAAACGCTATACAAACTCCGACTGCTTGATCAGTCGCTCAGCGTGTTTGACATTTTTCTTTTTCCAAAGACGATCGTGAGTTCTTTGTCATCTTTACATGTTCCGTTACGTGGCAACGGCGACACGCGTGTCTGGGTGGTGCGAGTGATAACGATAGTGGAATGAAGTTGTGCCGTGTATGTCTGTGTGTGTGTGCATGTTTGTGCCTGTGTGTGTGTGTGTGCAGGTGTGCATGTGTGTAAATGTGTGTAAATGTGCATGCCCTAATGTGAGCAGATGGGATCTTGTGTAGTCGTGTCGTTTATCTCTTGTATTGGCTGATTGGCCGTCCGTCTCCCCACAACACTTCGAACTGCTTGCAGAAAGTGCACACTGCCGCACTCAAAAGCATCTCTTTCTCGACCATTGAGCCCGGAATGGTCCTCACCGCCGGCTACGACACACTTGTGAAAATAACGAACTTCAAAGGTGGACACTCTCTCTGTCTCTCGCTGTCTCTTGTCTCGGTCTGTTGGAGTTGATGGCATGTGCCCGAGGCGTGTTACTGACAGCTCAGTCATCTCTCTCGTGTGTGTAGTTTTGTAGATTTTCCATGAGCATGGTATCTGAGACCCCGACACAGACTCGACATCGCATTCGCAGAGCCACTTGCTTCTTGTTGCTGTGCTGTGCCAATTGTGTTGAAATGCATCTGTATGCACGCCATGCTTCATATCGCATACTCGCAATGTGTTCAAACAGTTCTGGGGGCTTCTTTGGGATACATAGTGTTAAGTCTGTTACTGCCGTCATGCACTCTCTCTCACACACGGAAACGCAATTTATATCCAGCAAGCACACCTAACACACCGCCTCTCTAATCCCCATACCACACGCAGCTCGCGAGTGCATCGCCCAATATGTCGGACATCAATCAATAGTAACGGGCTGCTGTTTTGCCCGCAAGGATATGGTCATTGTGACGTGCTCGTTTGACCAAACACTCCGAATATGGAACTCCCAGACAGGTGAATGCCCGTTTTGGGCACATCCGTTTCCATTGCGTCCATTGCGACTTTGTATCTTTTGATGAATGCCTATGGCGCGTCGTTGTGTACCGGACTTAATGCTCATGCATGAATCTGTTTTTTCGGTTTTGCTTGCGCGTGCTGATTTCCTTGATGTTGATTGTTCGACAGCTGCTTGCCTGAAAGTGTTACACGGACACACCGACGGAGTCACATCCTGCGACGTCTCGCGCGACGACAAGTACATTGCGAGTGGCAGCCTTGATTTGACGGTATGTGCACGCCATTTCTCCCTGCTTGCGATCGTCCAATAGCGTTGAATGGAAGCGAATGTATGCACCCACATCGAGTATCGCGTGGTTGATGCTCTGTTTTATGGACTCAAAATGCGGACTCCCTCTCGCTGTTGCGTGATCGTCGACCTTACATCCCTCACATATCCATTGCCATTTCGTCCCGTGATCGTGTCACTGCTCTTGTCTCGTCTTCGTGGGGCCTTTCGTGCGAGCACAGGTGCGACTGTGGGATCTCATCAAAGGCGATGCAATGCGGGTGTTCAAGGCGCATGACCAGTGGGTGAAGGCCGTGCGCTTCACTACCTCGGAAATAACCGCCGTCATCTCGGCAAGCCTTGACAAGACAATCAAGGTGCGCTCTTTTGGAATGCATGCCGCCGTCCCTTGTTGTTTGTACTGCTGTCCTCCCGCACGGTTGGGTTCTTGTCTCTATCCTCCATGTGCACGTGGCTTTCTGACATGCTCCTGCAAACCCGCTGAAGGCCGTGTGAAGCCCAATAGCTCAGTTGTGTCTATGTGTACAATGGCATGTTCATCCGCTGTAGAAACAGACACACGCTTTGTTTACTTAATGCACTTAAAATCCCGCCAAGTACCGTTATTTGTATATTATATGTACATTTATGTGATTATTTAAGGTGTATTCATTGATATGAATTAATTTGTATTGGTGGTCTCGCGATACCACGCGGTACCACGCGTGCAGGTGTGGGACTTTCTCAACCGGGACCGCAACATTCCGCTTCGGGTGATTGACCACCACACAGACTATGTGCTCGACGTGTGCGTCCGTGGGCGTGCCATTGTGTCGACATCACGTGACAGAACCACGCGCGTATTTGATCTTCTCACCGGGGAGCAGATGCATATTGCGCCGCCCGCGCAGCCAAACTGGTCGTGCACTGCAGCAATATCCGCAGATGGAAAGATGTACGCTGTGGGCTCGTTTGACAATCGCGTCATGTTGCACGAAACTGCGACGGGGAAGTTGCTCAAGTCGATCAAGGTCAATGCGAACGGCATCTCGTGCCTTGCGTTTCCGCCGGCCGGCCGCAAGTTCATTCTGTGTGGGACAGAGTCGGGCTATCTGCAGAAGATTCCACTGCTTGCCTTTGAATCGCCGCCAGCCCCGGCTAGCTAGACTGCGTTCTTATGCTAAATTAAGTAGTATTGCTTTGAATACGCTGACGGAGGTGCTTCTGATGTTACAACGGCATCAATCACATTTTTTTGTGTCTTTATTCTATTATTTTGTGTCAATTTGGTGCGCGCACACTAGTGATGAGTTGTTGTCAGCCAAAATTCCGACGTGTCCATGGATCCCTTTCGGAATTGTCGAACACGCCGGACTCAACGGCGACGAAATTGGTCTAGGAAGTGCATAACGGAACATCCGCCCTGTGTGCGCGCACGCTGCATGCAGCACGCGACGCTCAGGTTGGCTGTGAAGACATTGCCTTCCAGTAGTCTGAGGAAGCCGGGAGTAATACCGACGCCCGCAATCCGCAGCCGCCAAGTGGAGCGGCTGTCAAATTGTGGGATTAGTAGGGCCGATTTGGCTATATATGGATAGTATGCGTAGATATAACTGTATTGGGAGATAATGTGACATACAGTGATTGTTTAGGGATTGTTGTGCGTTGTTGACCGCGTGGCCGTCACTGCACTGCGTGGACGGCAGTATAAAAAGCGCACGCATGCGCTTATCGGAATGAAGGATGCAAGGACAACAGGTGAGGAAATGTTTATAATGCACATTGGTATTTGTGCATGTGTTTTAAGGATGACAACCACTGGGCGCTGAATCCCATGATTACAACCTCTCCAATCAGAAAACGGAGTCTCTGAAACAACACACCTCCTGTCTCACCTGTCTGTCATTTCTGCCTACCAGTTCTCACCATAGTTCCTTATGCTTGCTGTGCAGGTGTGTTTTCTTGGCGACCTTTGTTCTTTTTCTTCTTGGTGAGTTGGTGGTTTGTGTGGGTGCTTGTGTGTGGGTACACGTGGCCATTCACGCGGACCATACTTACTTATCGGTTAGAATGATGATCTTTTCGACAAGGACTAGAGTTTCAGACAAAATTGTGTTGACCACTCGTCGGCTGACAACCTCCATCACGCATACATGATGCATTCACATCGCCTTTCAGATTGCTAATTTGTGCTTTTCACACTCATCGTTTGGTGAACATTTGCAGGCCGGTTGTGATGTCGTGTGCGGATTTATCGGCAAAGATTTCTTGTGTGATGAGGAGTGGTGAGTTTGCTTTGTTGCAATTTTCTTCTTCTAAAAAAAAAAACGCGTTGTGATGCACACCTTTATTTGGGCTCGAACTGTCGCACTTCGGTGTGGCTTGTCCATGTGAGTAAACCCTAAGCTAGATAGTATCTGAACACAGTGTCCTTCACTATGGAGTCGCTCTGCGTGTATTATGTACCATACTGACGCGTTTGTTGTTTTTTGTTTGTTTGTTTGTGTGTTGGTTTCATTTTTGCATTTAATTGCAGGGTATTGGGAATTGCGAGTGCCATTATATGAAAAATATGCAATGTCTGAGAATTTTATTATTATATAAAGACGTCTGTTTCAAACATACACACTTCCAGTGCTCACTGAGGAGATTAGACATTGCAGCACCAGAGCTGATTAGATAGAACATTGCAACACCAGAGGAGCTGATAAGATTAGACAATGCAACGCCAGGAAACAGTGTGCTATTGATGCCAGTCAGCTCCAGGATGAGTGAATCCAGTTGTTGTCTGGGGGTGACACGTGGTTTATCATAGTCATAGTGCTTGCCTGTGCACACATGCTGCCGTGAGACAATCATCAGACTGCGCGCAATCACACAGACTGTCGTTGTTGTGCGACTACTACAATGTCATGCCATCCTGTCAAAAGTCACGAGTCGGGGATGCCAAAAAAAAAAACACAACATACAAAGAGGGCTCATTCAGGGTTCATTATTTGGGCGACACAATGCAGGCCGCGCAGAGAGAGGGACAAAAAACAAACAAACAAATCGAGAGCCGAAAAGGATGACGGACGCGCAGACGCAATTGGCGCAAAAAACAAAAATGATGCCGCGGGTTAAGTGAACGGAGAGAGAGAGTGATGAAAACGAGCGGAAGGACAACTGCAAAACGACAACTCACAACGGCACAAACAGAAAAGGAATGACAATGCGGTGCACACAAACAAAGCTACAGACGCAACTATACAAAGTGCGAGGCGTGAAAGGAAATGGCCCAGCGCACTGAGTCGGACACACCACGCAAAAAACAGCAGCATAACACGCAGAAGCAGCTTCAAAAGTCGACATCGTCGCCAGAATCGCTCACAACGCGTCGTTGCACGCGTCGGCGACCAGCGGCAGCCCCCTTCGCTGTCGTGGCAGAAGCGCCTCGCCGTGCCGCAGGGGCAGGGGCGTTGCGCTTTGGATCCCTGTTCTCAACAGCGTCATCGGCATCATCACTGCCAGTGTCAAGCTCATCAACGACAGACGGATCGCTGTCCGAGGCATCCTCCGAATCGGCGGTGGCGGCCTTCCCGCGTGCGGGTGCCTTGCCTCCCTTCTTCTTTGCAGGTGCCGCCTTTGCCCCACGTGCTGCCACAGCCTTCCGCCCACCCGCTCCCGATAGGGGTTTGGCGGTTGCGCTTCCTCCCTTTCCGGCACCCGACACCCCAGCTGCCGCCACCGCAGGCTTGGACTCTGGACGCGCCATCACATTCGCATCCTCATCACTGCCGAGGTCGAGACCAGCACTGCCACCGCCAGTGCCACCCGCCGTCACATCCAGGGCGGCGGACGTCTGGTCGGCGTCTGCTCCCGAAGCACCCTCTCCATCCACGTCGCCGCGTGCCTTTCGCTGAATGCGCGACTCAATCTCGTCGAGGACTGCCTTTGTCTCGGGCTTTGCAAACTTCCGCGCCTTAGCAACAGTTGCCAGGAAGGAACCGCGAATGTCGTCATCGGTGAGCCGGTCAGCAATGCAGGGAAAGAGGTCGAGGAGGCGGCGCACGCCCTTGTCGCCGAGGCCGAGCAGCGTGACGCAATGCGCAATGTCACGTGCCTGCTGTGTGTCACGTGTCGCACGCAGGCGGTGGCAGAGCTTCTCCACCAGAGCCTCGCCCTGTCGCTCCTTTTGCATGAACGAAAACAAGTACGTAGCTATGCGACGGAATGCTGCAGAGTCCACGCGGCTCGCACTGTCTGACGTTAGCTGGCTGATGACGTCGGGGAGCACGTTGTAGATTGTGTTGCCTGTTGATTGATGCCGCGCATGGAGGGATTGTCATAGGGCACAGTGAGCAAAACCGAGACAGACTTCAAGTCAGAAAGGACACACACACACATACAACGACAAGAGCATCGCTAGTTAATAGCAATCACACACTCAAAACTTAAAAATAGCACTCAAACGAGCAGCGACAAGACACAAAAAGCAAATGTGCGATTGCAATGCAACAAATCTTACCCTTCTTGGCAAGTTCGTGGAAGAACAAGCGCGAGAGGTCGGCAATGCGCTGTGATGGATCCTCCAGACAGCACGCCATGGCGCCAATCTGTCCCTTGATCTTAATCATGTCATTGAGCACGAGATGCGTCAGCACCATCAGCGCATTCTTCCTCACACGCTCGTCACGGTCGCGCAGGCGTGCGTACACGTGCGGCGTCCAGGGTTCAACGAGGTTCGGGTGGCGAAAGGCCAGATCACCGAGGGAAATGACAATGTTTGAGCGAACGGCGGGCTCCGGCGACTGCTTGAGTACAGTGAACAAAAGGCGCAGATTCGCCTCGCAAAAGCGCGAGCTCACGCACATCATCTTGCAGAGGGCGAGTGCGGCCGATGCGCGGAGGTGGCCGTCGGCATATGTCTTCTGGTCCACACACACTTTCGTGACGAGCGGGGCGTAGGCGGCAAGAAAACCGAGGCCGTTGTTTGCCTCTGCCGCGACAAGAGCCTCGCAGCAGCGCATGATCGCCTCAGTCTCGGCGTCGTCCGCAGCCGCAGCCATGCCCAGCTCATCTTCAATGCTCGAAGATCCGTGGCCGCCAACAGACTTGCGGGAGGCGCGCGCCTTCGACTCTGAGGCCGCCTGAGTTGCTTCAGCCTCCCTG
The DNA here is from genome assembly GCA_943704495.1 of Pigoraptor chileana. Lineage (NCBI taxonomy): Eukaryota > Filasterea > Ministeriida > Capsasporidae > Pigoraptor > Pigoraptor chileana. Next base: position 31,304 of record CALSCR010000971.1, read on the forward strand.
CGGCGCTTCAGCTCGCTTTGCACAGCATCCAGGTGCACAAGCTGCTTCAACGACACGTGACCCACCGCAAAGATGAGTCGGGAGAGTGACGTGGACATGCACGTCTGTCCTTTAGACGTGGACGATCCGAAAACACGGGCCGAAAGAGAGCGGAGAACGCCCTCGCAGAGCACATCGGGACCCTCCGCAAGCGCGTAAATCGCGCCAATGGCCTGCTCACAGAAGCCAAACCACGCATTGCCTGCATCGGCGGCCTCGGCGACAACAAGCTCACATAGGCGCACAAAGAGCGGATCCGCCATTGGAAGGCGACGCATGTCGACCGCAGGCGTGGCGGGTTGTCCCTGCGACGACGACGACGGCTGCACGGGTGCGGCGGCCCTCTTGGACCTGCCGGGACCCGATGTACCGACCATCCGCTGAAGGGCAACGCATGCAAGACGGCGGGTGTCCCAATCTGATTCCTGTCCAAGACCGCACGCGACAATCGACGCAATGTTGCCGCGCATAATGTCAGGCTCACCGGCCGAGGCCATGATGAGGACAGAGAGAGAACCGCGCATTTGTGCTTTGGTCGCCTGGGCAACCTTCCCGGAGAACACATCCCACAGGCAGCGAAAGACAGCGGGTTGCACGATTCCCCGCGCGACAAATTCGACGACGAGCTCCTCAAGGGAAGTGAGGTCGCCAAGCGTTGCACCGTGCGTCATGTCAATCAAATTGCGCGCAATTGCGGCGGGTGACGCAATCTTGCCCGTGCCGTCATCCGCAGGAACAATCATCCGCGAGTATGCAGAAATGACGGCATCCTTGACCGACTGCTCACGTGCCCACACAAGGGAAAGCATCTTGCGGACGCCATCCGACGCGGTCTCCAGTCCAAACGAGCGCGCTTCAACAAAAAATTCGATTGCCTCGCACGCGTCCGACTGCGCCGTCGATCCCAACAGCTGGCAGAGAAGGGGCACCGCCGAATCAAGCTGTTCCGTGAAGCGCATCGCATCCTCAAAGTAGCGCACAACCGTGCGTTGCCTGGCAACACCGTCAGTTGCCGCACTTGCGGCATCGGCGGGGGCATCGCCATCAACCGCAGACACAACAGCTGCATCCGGGGCATCCACAAGCGCTTGGAGGGTCTTTGACTCTTCCTCAAGCTTCTTTTTGAGGACGGAGAGGCGGAGTTCGCTGCCGTATGGATTGCACCGCATGAGTGTACCAATGAGCTGGATACTGCTCTTTCGGACGACGCTCGCCTTGTCACTAAGTCGCACAATGGCGGCATCGGTGAGGGGACGGCGACGGACAAGCGGGATCGCCTGCAATATGCGGGCGCATGGAACAGCAAAACGGGGGGGGGGGGTTCGGTGTGTGAGGATAATGCAACACAACAAAATGCATTGCGGTGTGAATATGCACACGATCACCTCAGTGGCTGTATCAAAGACCTCCGGATGAATGCACCCACTCACCCTCTCCTCAGCGAGTGCCTGCCACACCTGCAGTGCTTTGCTGCGCACAAATGCATTTGTATCGAGGAGTCGCTCAAATAACAAATCAAAGTAAGTGTCGCGGAGGGCACGTGACTCGTCCGTAGCGCTCTTGACGAGGCACTTGGAAATGAGGCGGCCGAGCACCTCGAGCACAGCATTGCGGATTGTGTACGACTGCGCAGCATTGTGAGTGAACGAAGCCAAGATAAGAGAATGTGAATATGTGTGTGGTGCGTGTGTGCGGCGGGTAGCAATGCATTAGCATCCTCATGACATACACAACACTATTGCGTGCAGAAAACACAAAACCTCAACAATAGCTCACCTCTCCATCGAGATGGGCAATGACAGAGTCAATCCCAATTAGCACAGTCTCCGGCAGGACGTTCGCAAGCTCAACAAGGAATGACGCAATGTACTTTGCACCACTTGCATCACGTGCAAGGTCAGCGGCGGACATGCGGCCGATTTCCCTGCGTGAAAGAATAGCGAATATAAAACGCACAACATTAACAATGATGCCCAAACATCCGGTGGCTTCAGGTCTTTAAATCAGACAGAGGGAGCTCGATTATACAAAAAACAAAAAAAACAAAACACAACACGATCTGTGCATGCATGCGTGTGTGCGCCTGTGTATGAAAAAGAGAGTTGGGGTTGCCCTAGGCGCAAGTCGATCTCAAAAATAAACATAGAGAAAGAGAGAGCATGCGCACCTCATAACCTCCGTTGCAATGGTCGCACATTCGTACTCATGTGCAAACACGCCGAGCATCTGGGCAAAGGGCTGTGAAAGATGCTCAAAAAGGGGCAGGAGATGCACGACGGACGTGACCGTTGCTGCATTGCGGAACCAACAGTGGGCGAATTCAGTCAAAGGCATCGCGTCCACGCTGGTTGTATCCAAGTGACTGCAGAAAATGAACACAGATAACAACAACAACAACAACAACAACAACGAATAGCCTCAGCCCTACTCCTCCCGCGTGTGCTGCCCACATACCCATTGCGTGATTATAGCGCTGTACAAGTGCGCCGAGCAGGTGAAACACGCCGTCGCGAATCGTTTTGTTCTTAAGATTGCCAGCACTCTCCAGCAGCATGTACGCCGAGCGAGAGAACAGACTGGTGTTTGTCGGTCGAGGAGAAGGCAAATGGGTATGCACACAACAGAGTCTGTGAGATGCAATGGCAGTAAAAAGCCAACAACAGGGCGACAAACGTACTCCTCAAAATAAAAGCAATCAATCATGGCAAAACAAGATGAACTATTTGGTCTGGTGCCGTGCGTTTGCAATTTGCCGGAGACACTCACGTGACAAATGCCTCCTCGACGCAGGCCATGTCCCACAGGCGCGCCATTTCGCTCTGTGCGAGTGCGTTCATGGTGGACACAGCCTTCTCCTTCTGCACACTCCACTCCCACCCGCGGTCGGCGCCCTTGTTTGTCTTCTTTGCACCCTTCTTGCCCTGCACGACAACGACAAAGGCACACACACGATTTAAGCAGAACCTCAAGATTGAATCAAAGCGGGTGGCGCATTGCGACACAAAAATAACACAACCACACGATAATTCACGCCGTACCTTGCCCTTCCCATCGGTATCTCCCGCACCCGAGAGCGCCTCTGCGCGACTGTTTGCGTTTTCTTCGGCCTCCATCTGAGACATGACCCAATTGAGAAGGAATGCGTTCATCTTGAGCGCACTGCGCAGGTGACGCGACGTTTCACCATCGACATTCTCGCCCTGTGGAAGCGACTCGAACGTCCGGTTGACAACATCGCACAGCTGTGCGGCAACTATGAGCGGGCAGATTTACAAGTACAACAGGCAGAGCAGTTTGTAAGACAACAAATCACATAGTTATGCCGAGAGCTTTTGGCGACAACAGCACACTCAACGAATGGAAATAATGATCGAAATAAGTAATCACTGCGCGGCTGCAAAGCGGACCCATATTCCAAAATAGCAACACGCATCTTGTCGATTGACATGCACGCACACACTCGCTTGTTGACAACCTACCAGACACGAGAATATCCCAACACAGGCGCTTGGGACCCGACTCAACCTCGCTGTAGTACGAGGCGATCCCACAGAGCATATCATACACTCCGCTCTCGAGGATAACCATTGGGCCATTCTCAGCAATGCGTTCAGCAATATCTGATGCATGAAATAAAATATATTCAGTGCGGTGTCAAACAATAGTTATTGTTGTGAGTTTTGACTTACATACGTCGTCACCGACAGCAACCTTCGAATACAAAATTTCATGGACATCCACTTTAAGTTCCGCACCTTCAAGGTCATTTTCGAGTGATGCGCGCGATGCACCCGCGGCCTTGTATCCCAATTCCCCAACGAGCACGTCATCCTTCCCCGCAGGGATTATATACTCGCTCTCCATCTTCCTTCCGTCTGTCTGCACAACAAACTATGCAAAGTGACAGCAAGAGGAGAGACAATTATGGCTACCTATCAGTAACCTTGAGTGTTATGCTCCGTCAGTTATGTTATAGGATCAGCGAAAAGTGGAGTAACGCAAACGATTGAAACAACCTTCAGCAGACCATTGATCCGTGCGGAAATTCACCAGTGCGCGCTCGAGTGGTCAAGTTTCAAAATTCAAATTTGGCGCGCTTTCCGATTTGCAGATTTTTATCCCATACAATCCCCATTACTCCCAGAGTAAACTCCCCATTATCCCGCACCCACATGGCATCATGGGTGCAGCCCCCCTTAGAGGCCCCCTTAGCCCCCCTTAGGCGTGTCTATGGGAGTGTGCCTAAGGGGGCCTAAGGGGGCCTGGGGGGGGGCCACTCCACACTCAAGCGATACTCCTTCCCCATCACATGCATGCACACGCTCTCGCTGCTGTGATTCGTCCTGAATCACTGAACTCTGCACGACACGCTCAGAGATGCTTCAAGTAATACTAGGGGTTATGCGATAAGCTCGTCCTCTTTCGTCTCTTCCATTGGGTCTTGCTGGAAGCACATACGTCAACATGGGTCGCATGCACACGCCTGGGTATGTTGTGTGAACTTCGGATTTAGCTGTAGTTTCAGACGCGCGCGAGACGACTCAATATGGGCTTGTCGCTGTCTGCGGATTATACTGTGGAGAAATTGCGATGGAATGGGGTTGTTTTAGATCCATGTGGCGACGTCGCTTCGATGTGAATGGGTTGCCGTTTAGTTTCATTTATGTTTTTTGGTTTCTGTAATCACAGTCGGTCTCTCGTTGGTTCGTTGTGTTATTTTGATCCCTTGACGCCAACCATTCAATATGAGCTCAAAGATAATCGTGGTGGATATGGTTCGGGGTGGACAATGACTATTTGTAGCCGTGTTTGGAGGCCGAGGATGAAGATTTTATTGTCTTCATCTTATGTCTTCGATGTTGAGTTGGACGCCCGTGGTATTCTCTGTATGTGGAAGCTCCTGCCAATTATCCAAGCGAAAATTCTGATGACAGTCTTGGATTTCGCACGCCCTTTCAACATATGCACACACAATGAACGCGTGCACATTGCAGCAAGGGCATTTCGTCCTCTGCCCTCCCCTACCGCCGCACCGTCCCCGCGTGGTTCAAGTCGAGCTCCGAGGATGTCAAGGAGCAGATCTACAAGCTCGCCAAGAAGGGCCTCACTCCCTCTCAGATTGGTGTCATTCTCCGTGACTCGCACGGTGTGGGCCAGGTCCGCTTTGTCACCGGCAACAAGATCCTCCGCATCCTCAAGGCGAAGGGTGGGGTGTCCTGTCCTGTGGACGCGCCACATTGGAATTAATGCTTCCAAATAACTACTGTTTGCTGTGTATATATGTGTTGGATCGCACCATTTGGTTATGACGTGCAAATTGTCATACTGTTTTGACAAGTGATTTGATTCGCCTTATTACTCCATGTGTGTGTATTGTGGTTGTGGCTATTTTGATTTTGGTCCATGTACACGTGTTGTTCTGGATATATTTGTACAATACCTATGTGTGTATGTATATTTATATATGTATAAATATATCTATGTGTGTGCATATATATGTACACAGACTTGTGTTCCCTCTCCTGTGAACGTGTCTATTGTTTTTGTGGCGTCTATTTGCCTTGAACTGTGACAGCGTTACTCATCTTTCGTTTTTGCCATGTTTGCACCCCCCTTGCGCATTGCTTTCCACTTTTGATGCAGGCATGGCCCCTGACATACCCGAGGATCTCTACCACCTCATCAAGAAGGCCGTGTCCGTGCGCAAGCACCTCGAGCGCAACCGCAAGGACAAGGACTCGAAGTTCCGCCTGATTCTCATTGAATCGCGCATCCACCGCCTTGCCCGTTACTACAAGCGCACCCGCGCCCTCCCCCCCAACTGGAAGTACGAGTCATCGACTGCCTCGACCATTGTCGCCTAAAGTGCGGCCATTTTACGCCCTTTTGGTTGATTTGTTTTTCGGTTGGCGTTGCGTTTGACTAGGGTTGGCTCGGTATTTGTATGCCACGTGTGACCCTCGCACACCAGAGATGGATCCACAATGACTATAAAAAAAACCAAAAAAAAAACCCCTTGTTTGTAGGATCACCGCACCAAAACAATGTGATGATGCGCATACGTACATGCTACCCTCAGCCTCTCACCACTGCACTGATGTGTACTCACAGCAAGTCGAGACTACTCTCCAAGCTCTCTGTTACAACGGTGGTATTCTCCCTGTTGGTTATTATGACATTATAAAACATAATGTACTTGAATGATGCATGAGTGGTTTCTTAAATCTCAAATTTTCATTTTAGCGGGAATGTTGTCACGCACAGCGCAACGCACACGCACGCACACATGCACACCGTGCAAATAAAAATAAAACAACGAAAGATAGACGCAATCAACAAACAAATGAATCTATCATCGCCTGCTGTTGCGCCGCACGGGCTTAGCCATTGGACGCCCGGATGTTGCCCCCAGGTCGTATCCAGAAGGTGCACCCTGCGCCGGCGCCCCAAATGCACCGCCCGCCTGGGGCTGACCAAATGCAGGCGCCGCCGCCGCCTGAGTGTTACCGCCAAAAGAGAATCCACCAGCGCCAGTCGCTCCCATCCCGGATTGCGCTGTCTGACCGCCGCCGCCAAAAGTGAACCCGCCAGTACTGGGCTGCTGAGCCTGAGTACCGCCACCAAAGACAAACCCGCCGGGTGCTGGCGCGGTTCCCGCCCCGGATTGCGTATTACCAAACGTAAACCCGCCCGATGGAGCGCCACTAAAAGACGCACCAAATGCGCCGCCCGCCTGCTGCTGTTGTGGTTGTTGTTGTTGTTGTTGCTGTTGCTGCTGTGGGGCACCAAAGGGACTCGCTGCCGACGACGCACCGCCGAAGCTGAAGCCAGCAGATGATGCTCCTCCAAAGGCATTCGCCTGCGCTGGTGCGCCAAATGCAGCCTTTTGTGCAGGCGCCGCACCAAAGTTAAAGCCAGTTGGCTGGGCCGTGGAAGCTGCAAAGGCATTGGCAGCAGGCTGTGCGCCCCCAAAGGCATTGGAGGTTGTCTGTGCACCCCCAAAGGCATTGGTGGTTAGCTGTGCGCCCCCAAAGGCATTGGAGGTTGGCTGTGCACCCCCGAAGGCATTTGAGGTTGGCTGTGCGCCCCCAAAGGCATTGGTGGTTGGCTGTGCGCCCCCAAATCCGACAGGTGCGGGTTGTGTGTTGCCGCCGAAGGTGAAGCCGCCCCCAGCAGCTTTGCCCTGTCCGGCACCAGCCATTCCGCCAGCATTGCCTCCAAAAGCGAACTGTCCCGTGCCTTGTCCCGCGGCAGGTGCAGCCGCCGCAGTAGCCCCGCTGTTCCCGCCAAAAGACATCCCGCCGGCAGTGGGTGCTGTGCCAGCCGCGCCAGTCGAACCACCAAACGAAAATCCGCCCGGTGCTGGCGTCGCGGATGCCACATTGCCAGCGCCAAATCCAAAGGCAGCGCCCGCCGGAGTCGAGTTGTTGGTAGTCGCCCCACCAAATGAAAAGCCACTAGGGGTTCCGAGTGTTGCGCCTGGGGCTCCTGGCTGGGAGGCGCCAAAACCAAACGCGCCCGCTGGCGTAGCTGTTGCTGGCGTTGCGGTCGTTGCGGCAGTTGAAGCGCCGAAAGGTGTCGCACTGTTCGCTCCCGACAGACCTGCACTTGGTACGCCGCCAAAGGAAAAAGAGGCATTTCCCGAGGGTGCAGATGCAGCACCCGCTTGTGAAGAGGGTGCGCCAAAACTAAATGCACCGGGTGTTCCAGCCGTGGTGGTTGTTGCCGCACTTGGCGCGCCAAACGCCATTGGCGCTGCCGCCGTTTGGCCAAACATGGTCCCGGTTGTTTGTTGCTGGGCCGGCGTTGCAGTACCGAAAGAGGGAGCAGTCGCAGTACCGAAAGAGGGAGCAGTCGCAGCACCACCCCCGCCAAAGCTAAAGGACACCGGAGTATTACTCGCCGGGGCTGTGGTGGTTGCCATGGACAACGCGGGAGCAGCTGTTGGCGCAGGCGCGGTTGCTGTCTTTGCGCCGCCTCCAAAAGTGAAACCGCCAGGGGCAGTTGACGCCCCGGATGCACCAAATGCGGACGTGGGGGCGGTAGTTGTGGCTGAAGACGCCACTCCAAAGAGACCATGACCCCCGGATGACGGCGCAGCTGCGGGTGCTGTGCTGAGGACGCCACCTGTCGCATTCGGTTGTGGGGTCGCTTGCGAGCCATTAAAGGAAACACCGAGCACTGCTGTTGGCTGTGCTGTTGGCTGTACTGCGCTGGGCTCCTGCACACCAAACGTGAAGGGCGCACGTTGCGTGGGGGCTGCGGCGGCGACGGCGCCCGCACTCTTCGCCGCGGGAAGTCCGAGTGACCCTGTCGAAGCCGTGCCGGTTGTGGAGGGCATGCCAAACGTAAATCCCCCGGCTCCCGGCGCCGCTGTTGTGTTTGCTGCTGGAGTTGTTGTGGCCGGGATGTTGCCTGTCTGGGCGGTCGACAGGGAGAACAGCGGTGTCGCTGTTTGCTTTGCGATATCGCCCGTGGATGATGCGAGTTGTCCCAACCCAAATGAAACTGCTGGCGCTGCAGAAGCGTCCTTTGTGACAGGTGCGGGTGTGGATGTGGGTGCAGTCGACAGGGCAGGTGCAGTCGGTTGCGTTGTCGCAGTAGTTGTCGCCTTCGGCGCTAATGCCAAGCCAAACGACAGCGCGGGTGTGTTGTTGTTGTTGGACAATGCACCAGTTCCAGTTGCAGTGGCAGTGGCATTCCCACTGGCCACCCCAAACAGGCCGCCAGACGGAAGAGGCGGCGCACCGGCCGTGGGCGCGTCTTTTTGTGCAGCCTTGTCGGTTGTGCCGTTGGGGGTTCTCTTCAGAATGGATTTCAGTGGCGCCTCTTTTGCCTCCGTCGCCGCCTGTGCCTTTTGCTCCGCATCCTCGGTTGCCGTCTTGAGCATATCTTCCACACGCGCGTGGTCATCTGCCTCAGCGTCCTCCCACTGCATCGGCGCACCGTTCGGATGTCGGCCACGCACTGCAGCTGCAGAGAGCCCCACCCGCCCGCCTTGCAGCTTTGCGCGTCCAGAAGCCGTTGACGCAACCTTTTTTCCACCACCGGGTGTAATCGGCGACCGTCCCGGTGACAGCGGTGATGCAAGCAGTTTGGCAGAGACTGATTTTGGAGACGCTTCCACCTTGCGGTGCGTTGTCCCAGGCAATGCCTGCTCGGGCGTGGATGTCGCCGCAGGGGCGTTTTCCCGTCCCTTGTCCGCAAGAGTGCGGCGCACTTTCGTCGCACCGTCACGTGGTCTGTCGGCGTCGGCGTCAGCGTCCGTTTGCTCCGCACGTCGCCGCAGAGACCGACGTGGCGTTTCAAGCGCACTCACATCCATCGGCACAACACCGTCCTCCTCATCGGCCTCAGCGCGTGTCTTTCCCGTGCGGCGCGCCTTCGACGCACCTTGCGAGTCGATTCGGTTTCCGTCGGCCGGCATCGGAGAACCCCGCCGCTTCCTTGTTCCCTTAGCAACGGGGGACCCTGCCGTCGTCTGCTCCAGATTGACATCGCGATCAAGAGGCTCTAAGGGTCCTGATGGGGCCAGCGGTGCCATTGAAGAGAGCGGGGGAAGGGTTTCTGGTGACGTCGCCAACGCTAGTGATGCGGAGGCAGCCCCAAATGATGGCGATCCCCTCTTGCCGACGTTGGACCATGCGTCATCGGCACGTGACGGAGTTGCCTTTCTCGGCGGCGTGCGGCGGCCAATGTTGGCGGGTGCGATTTGCTGCTCGGGGGCAGCAATCTTAATCATAATCGGCGCATCGTATTCGCGTTTAGATTGCACCGCCTGTCGCGATGCAACCGTCTGCTGTGGGGCAGTCTCCGGGAACCGCAGATTGACCTCGTAAGGAGCCGCCACACTTGTCTGGTAAAACACACGGGAGGGAGACTGCTGTTGTGTCTGTGAGGCGCCATTCGGGCGCCGGGAGAGATGCGCGCGGAATGCATCAGACACGGCGGACGTTTCCTGCGATGGAAGATAAAAAACAGATAACGCGTGAGTTCACTACATGAATAAGTGCACAGGGCGGTGCGTTCTAGTTCAGCATTGTACGCCAGGGCAAGATGCGCACATACACATAGTCCACATACGCATCCACCAACGGAACCACAGTATACGAAAGTGATATTGTTCACGAGAGAGCGCGATTATACAGGACACCCACCGTGGACACAGTTCGGCGAGGAGTGCTCCCTCCATTCTTTGCAAGAACGGCATATCGATTACTCCGACGCCACCAATACAGCACAAACCCAGCGAGACCAATAAACAGCACCGTGAGCGTCAGCATGGCCGCAGTGAGCGAAAGCGCCGATTTGCAAGGTGAGATATCGAACACACAACGGCCGAGTGGATTCAAAGTGGAAGAGTCAAGATTCAAAGGGGCAGAGGAGGGTTCACTCTCCTCACGCTGCGACACAGTAGTGGTCCACTATGTCGAGTGCAGAGCGACACGGCGCTGATGCACTCCACCCATTACGATTGAATTCCAGCAAAAATGTTGATTATGCTGTTAATGTTTGTCTCAAATGGAGCAAAAGTTCAATTAACTGCGGTAAGATGGGTCATCACATTTTTCATCAGTATCCACAGCGTCGCTAACTTTGTTTGTTTGTGGTGTGTGTGTATGTGTGCGTGCGTGTGTGTGTCTGTATGTGTGTCTGTGTGTGCGTGTGCACGTTCGTTCTCGGAGTAACTGGCCTTGATTGCGTCGTGGCGGGAAACGACCGCAATTGTGACTACTGGGTTACGGATGCATGAGCGCATGGCCAGACTCATTTTTTTTTGCGCGGGATTTTTTGAAACGTGGCGATCACGTGACAGCCAATATAAATTGGTGACGGCATTAGAAAACGTGACGCATATAATACGTCACGGTGCCCTTAGCACGTGACTGGGACACCTCTCAACCGCGCATGTGCGCTGACTGACGAATTTTGTCTGCGGGTGTGATGCCTGCCCATCCAACAACATGTTTGTCAACACCGTAGCAGCACGACAGCACTTTCGCATGCACATGTATCAAGTAATCAGCTTCTTGCCGTATTGACGTCCTTTTGCCGCAGCAGCTTGTGGCATCGGCGCGTGTGTGTATATCGTCCATTTGCGTGGGTGCGCCGGTTGCAACCATGGTACCACGCGTGGTCGCCATATTGGGCCGCATGCGGTCTGCATTGCACCCCCGTTGCGCAGTAATGCCAGTCACTCCCGTTGGCAAAGTGAATGCATTCTCGTCAGTAATGCGATCCAGCCACTCGCTCGCACCGCACCGTCCGCTGTGCGTGGCGCCCGGCGAACTCTGTGGTCTGGGTGGCCTCCCCCCTCGCATGCCTGCGAGGCTCTTTTCGGCATCAGCGCCGACCCAGTTTCCCGTCGGACCGATCTCTGAGAAGACGAAGATGATTCGAAATGTTGCGATTATTGCACACGTCGACCACGGAAAGACAACGCTGGTCGATCAGCTACTGAGGCAAAGCGGCTTTGCCCTTGATGGAGAGCGTGTGATGGACTCGAATCAGCTGGAGAAGGAGCGAGGCATCACGATCATGTCGAAGTGCACGCGTGTCGAATGGAAGGGGCATGTGCTCAATATTGTGGACACGCCCGGGCATCAGGATTTTGGAGGCGAAGTGGAGCGTGTCATGGCCATGGTGGATGGTGCGTACATCGTGCGACACACAGTGTGATCTGATCCCGCGCATCGCGTTGTACTCCTACCGTCAGCCCCTTTCCACACAAAGTCGTTGCCTAACCCTTTCTTCCCCCGCACACACATAGACTCCATTCCTTCGGTGATTCCCGAAATGCTGACGCACTCTCCTTACCATCTCCTGTATCTCTCCATACGAACAATGGCGCAGGCGTCGTGCTTGTGGTTGATGCCACCGAGGGCCCCATGACGCAGACTAAGTTTGTTCTTGGCAAGGCACTGAAGGGTGGACTGCGCCCAGTTGTGGTCCTCAACAAGGCTGACCGTTCCACCAGCAGGCTCGACGGATCCGTGGTGGACGAAATATTTGAACTGTTTGTTGCGCTCGAGGCAAACGACGCACAGCTCGCCTTCCCCGTGCTTTATGCGAGCGCTCGCGAGGGATGGGCGGTTGAGTCGATGGACGATCCCAAGAAAGGAATGCAGCCGTTGTATGAGGCGATTATCAGCCACGTGCGGCACCCGGACTCCAGCGAGGAGGTATGTGTGTGGCGTGTGTAGTGCGCACATGTTTTATGCGTGTGCGTGTATGTGCTTGATGAGTGTGTGTGTGTGTATGTATGCGCCTGTGCTTCACTCCGATTTTACGTACGGGATGTACATTTGCACCTGGTGAACTGGTGAGAGCGTAGCACTTTCTGACGAATCTCACCTGTGGATCACACACACTTACACACACACACACACACACGTATGTGCAATCGCACACGCGCACATTCATGCCTTTCTGCACCGCAGGATCCATTCAAGATGCTTGTGACTAATATTGAATACGACAGCTTTGTTGGCCGCGTCGTCACTGGGCGCATTAGTGGCGGTCGTGTTGCCATTGGATCGCGCGTGGTTGCACTGAACCGAGAGGGCGTGAAGCACGACGACAACCGCGTAACAAAGCTGTTTGTGCGCCGTGGCATGATAAGGACGGACGTAACATCCGCGTCCGCCGGTGACATCATTTCGCTTGCTGGTGTGGCCGGTGACGTCACTGACACTGTGTGCGATCCGTCTGTGACCGAAGCCATTCACGCCGAGCCAATTGATCCGCCGACCATTGCGATGACGTTTGCGGTGAACGACTCTCAGCTTGCGGGAAAGGAGGGGAAGTACCTTACATCTGCGGCGATCAAGGACTGGTTGTTCAAGGAGAGGGAGAACAACGTTGCAATTGATGTGCGCGATGCGCCGGGGAACAGGGAGCAGACCGAGGTTGGTGTTGGCTTTGGTCGCCCTGGTGTCCGTGTGTGTGAGGTCTTGGCGGAACATGGTGGGGCTGTATGGTCTATCCACAATTAATTCCCTCATGTGACGCACACATAAGACAAGGCAGCAGTACGCCCCCCCCC
>CALSCR010000973.1:0-13390 GCA_943704495.1 Pigoraptor chileana
ACACACACACACACACACACACACACACACACACACACACACACACACACACACACACACATACACACACACACTGGTGCTCTGACTATGTATTAAGACATTCCGGCGCCAATCGATGCAGGCCAAATGAAGCTGTCCAGAAGCGCTCTTCGCGGTACCATACGGCCACCACGGCGCCTCCGCTTCCATCCCGGATGGACAAGGACATTCTTGCAGCAATGGCTGCCGACTTTGGCGCACCGTTAAAGCATGCGCCTGGCGCGCTCGCAAACGGGTCATCTCAACCACAGCGAGCGCCGATGCTGATAGAAGACATGACGCCCGCGGCGCAGCGCCTTCGCGGTTCGGACGATTTTATTCCCGTGCGAAGCGTCGATGACGACGATGAAGAAGATGCACGACAGGCCACAAAAGAGGCCGAATTGGCGCAAAAGTCGATGGACGCCCGCATCGACGATTATGTTTCTGCGCGCACCAAGCAGCTGAATCAGGCGACGCGCGAGCGTTCCAACGACGAGACCACGTGGCTTGCCCTTCTCGATTTTCAGACAGAGGCGGTTGAGCTTGCGTGGACAAGCCGCCGTAAATATGCCGTCGACACGATAGCTGTTGGCGGTGTAAGTCACATGGACGCTGCGATGCGTCGCGCACTCGCAGACCGGCGGGTTGCGATCTGCGAGCGTGCTCTCGAAGCCCTTCCTGGAAGCGAGCGGCTTACTTTGGCATTGTTGGAAAGTGCCGAGGACGTATGGGATTCCGAACAGTTGTCACAGAAGTGGGGCGATGCCATTTTCCGGCACGCACACCGTCCGGAAGTCTGGGAGGCATACATTTCCTTTCGGCAGTCTCGGTTTACATCGTTTGAGTTTACTTCGGCGGTTTCTGCTTACGAAAAAGCGCTGTCGACACTTTCGTCCATTGCGGAAGGAAGACTCGGCGTTGCGGGTGGCACGGCGGCGGCCACCAATGTGCGCGAGAAGGAGCGAATGGAGCTGGCCATTGTGCGCCTCTTAGCACGTGCGTGTGATATGATGCGACAGGCGGGGTATGGAGAGCGTGCCGTTGCGTGCCTGCAGGCAGTGTGCGAGTTCTCTCTCTTTTGCCCCGTGGGCATCGATGACCCCGGCAAGCGGCTGGACCGCGCCAAGGCATTTGAGGTGTTTTGGGACAGCGATTGTGCGCGCGTTGGTGAGCCTGGGGCTGTGGGATGGGCGCGCTGGGCAAGCGGTGCAAGGGACACACACTCACGCGAAGGCGGCCAAATTACTCTCCCCGTCGCACACGGAGACGAAGACGAAGAAGGAGGCGGATTCCATTTGGGGCGCCGATGGGTCAGCGTCGAAGCGCAGCGCGAGTGTGCTGATTGGACACCGTGGCGGCCTGATGCGTCAGGGACCGACGAGCCCGCGGACTCTGATCGCATGGTGCTCTACGATGACGTCCGGGGGCTCCTCGTGCCGCTTCGCACGCCGAGTGCTCGCGTGGCGCTCGTCATGGAAATGCTGCGGTATGCTGGCTTCGATCCGCGATGCCCGGACGCCTGTGCATCGCTATTCCCCGCCGCTGCGCGAGAGGCAACTGGGCAGTCGCTGCCTCCCTTTGTTGTGGCGTCTTCAGATAATTGGGGGAGAGATGCCACGAGCAGATCCGATGACTTCGCCGATGGAGTTGGGACGGGCTGTGTGCTTCTCAGGAGCGACCCGTCGAGGGTGAAGTTTGCGGAGAATGTCCTATCGCAGTGTGCCGCTGTCCTCGCACAAGTACGCCTCACGTCAGTCGTTTCTGTTGAGCTGCAGTTGTGCGTGGACGATACAAAGGCACGCCGTGCGGCGAAGGCCCTTTTGAAACAGCCGAACTTTCGAAATGATTTGGGCATGTGGTCTGAAATGCTTCGGGTGGAAGCGATTGCGGGGAATGTCGATTCGTGCCGCTCAATGGCCGCACAACTGCTTGCCACGTGTGATCAGCTCGGTGACGCTGCGTCGTTGGATCTTGTTGCCCATGTTGTGCGCCGATTCTGCGAGTGCGAGACGCGCGTTCTGTCAATGGATGCCGTTGACTCCAAACGGCTGCTCCGGGATGCCGCAAACCGGGCGGGCGTCGCATTGCAAATGGATGCAGAGGGAATGGCTGATCCGTCTCGCGTGCTGAAGAGGGCACGTGGCCGCAATTCGGCTGGGGACCCAGGCGATCTCTACACTCAGCCTGCCCTCTACGGCCGCAGTCCCCTCGCGCCTCTACTGGACGCCGGTGTCAAGGCCCGTTGTCTCGCTGCATTGTGCTGCCTGGCTATTCGCGACTTTGGGACTGGTTTTACGCCCGTGCTGGCGTCGCTGGTGGGTTCGTCGTCTGCTGCCATCTCTGTCGCTCCCGCCGCAACCCGCATCGCAAGGGCGCGCCGCATTCTTGCCGCTGCTCTCGAGCGCCCCGGGCAAGCATCCGCCGCTGTGTGGGTGCCGTCTGTGGATATCGCCGCGTGCCTCGCATTCATCGACCTTCTTGCATCCGACTCCACAAAGGCTGTCGCGTCGTTCTCCTCCGCGGTGGACGCAGTGTCTCCCGTGGCGCTTGTGCCGCATGCCGCCTTCTTGTCGAGCATGTCGTCCACATCTGTGGTCGTGCCGCCTGCCGCCGGCATCAAAGCGGCTGCGTCTACACGCACACCCGACGTTCCTTCGTTTGAAAGCGTCGATCCTGCGGACGCTGTGCGTGCAAGAGCCGACACTGAGCAACTATATCTATCGTATGCTCGCTTCTGCCGCTCACTTGCACGCGGGGGTGCGCTCTCCCCTGCGTCGCTGAGGGCTTGCCTCGTGCGCTGTATAGCTATGTTCCCTGGAAACGGCGAGTTGCTTGCCATGTTCATCGAGTCTGAGGCGGCGCAGAGGGCATCGGGTCGACTACGACGCCACTTTGACGCCCGCGCGGGCTTGTACGATGGGCCTGTCGCGTGGCACAGCGCACTTGCTGCCGAGTGTGCTCTCGGGGGATCCCCGCATCGCGTGAGGTCGGTGTTTGAGCGCGCGTTGGAGGAATCGGCCGACAGAAGCGTGCGTTCGTGCGTTGCTCTGTGGCGGCTATACATTTGCTTTGAGGCGACGGGGACAATCGCGGGTGTTGGCAAAATTGCGGGGAGCGGCGGCGCAGACTGGGACTCCGCAGGATCTTTCGAGCGAATGCGTGCTGTTTTTTTCAGGGCATTGCAGCGATGTCCGTGGGCAAAGGGGCTATATGTCGATGCCGTGCGCTACGCACTCTACAGGGACGAGGGTGTGCACGAGCTCATCGACATGATGGTCGAAAAGGGATTGCGTGTGCGGGCGCATCTCGAAGAGATTGAAGACGCCGACCGCAGCAATCAAGGCGCAGACGATGCCGAGGACAGCAACAATGACTACGACAACGACAGTGGCAACAACGCCTAGCGAGAGACACACTTTCTCCTTACTTGATTTATAATGCACATAATGTAACTTCCGGTCGCGCTCAGCTTACGCGATATACGTTTTGTTTTTGGAGAAGAAAAGCAATTTTTTGTTATTTTTAGTCAGTGCAGCCACAACAGCCGTGCACTTCCTTGTGTTGGTCGAGATCAAGCGACACACCTTTACGCAATCAACATTACATCAACGCGCGAAGTCGAGAGGTCAAGAGAGGTCAAGAGACGAGAGAGCGGGGACTGAATCGGACAGAGAGGGTCACAAAACAAACGCAATACACACGCACGAAACACGGAAAGAAAACATGAAAATCCAATCCGTGGACACGCATGATGGGCGCGCTTATTCGGCGTCCTCCTCGGCAGCCTCGCCGTCGCCGCCAGTCGACTTCTTCGAGCTCTTTCTCTTGACGCGACCGGCGCGGCCGCCACCGTAGGGCGAGTTGAGCGAGAAGTCAATGTGCTTCTGCGAGTCAAGACGGACAATGAACGAGGGAACGTTCACGACCTGCTTGCCGACGCTGCATTGTGCAATGCCATCCGAGATACATGAAGACGCAAAGGTAGAATTATAGCAAGAGAGGATTAGATGAGGCACTCATCACAAACAAATTTCGTCACACAAGCTCCGGGCTCACGCTATGTAGATGCATACACCATAGTATTGACAACAGATAAAAAAATACTTTTCAAACACGTGCACACATGTCAGGAGACAACGGAGAAAGACGCACCGGATGTGCCTCTGGCGGATGAGGACGCGGGCGTGGTGGATCGACTTGGCAAGACCAAGCTTGAACACCTGCGTCTGGAGACGGCGCTCGAGGAGATCCTGGATCTGGAGACCAAGGACGTAATCGAGCTTCATGCGGCTCTCGTCGAGGACGCCGATGCGCACGAGGCGGCGGAGGAGTGCATTGCCCTCAAAAAGACGCTTGGGGTCCTTCTCGTCGAGGGTGAGCAGCTCACGCGCAGCCTTGCGGATCTTAGCGAGCGTGTACTGGACGCGCCACACTTCGTGCTTGTTGCGGAGACCGTACTCTCCGAGGAGCTTGAGCTCGTGGTCGAGACGTTCCTTCTCGAACGGGCGCCGGGGCACCTTGTAAGTCTTCGAGCCTGTACATCATGAGTGTGGAGTAGGATTGGAAAAGAAAATTCGGCAGGCAAAAGAGAGAGGAAAGGTAAAGCACGCCGGAAGCAAGTCTGGACATGCACGCACGGGATACAAAAGATGGCGAGTCGCACATCGCTGGATGCAGACAGGATAAGCGAGTGCTGATTCCAAACGGAATTTCACTGAAAGATATGAACAAGGACTAAAAAAAGGAGATACGGTAATGAATAGCGGGCGTGAAGACCCATTCGCATATTCCCCGCGCTCGTCTTCCGTCCAAGCACACCTCCCAGTGAAACCCCGCTCAGCCCAACAAACAGCTCGACCCCGAATGCACGCAACAAGCACATCACACCGCATCATTTGACACCCCCACAGCATGCAGACATTGCAATCGCCGCTGCTTTCCAAATTCACCAGCACGAGAAGTGAAGGCTGAGGTCGCGGTGGATGGAGCCCCGGTATGGGTCTGCAACAATCAACACACGCGCCTGCCCCACTATTCTCGCAGAATTCACGACCCGTTCGTTTCAAGAGGAGTTGCTGTGCGTCTCTTCCTACGATGAACTCTCGAATTGAATTTACAACACCAACACACGACATTCAACTCCGACAACTGCTACAATAAATCATCAGATCTCATCGTTATTCGCCGATTCGCGCCGCAAAAAATGTAGCCCACAATTTCTGAATTCTATACACAGAAATAAACACACACACAAACACTAACGAATAAAGTGAGAGTTCTTTCGCACGGAATACACACAGGAAGCGGCATGGTTGCTGCTCGTCTCGAAATCACAAGGGAATGAGGAAAAGAGGAAGATTAAATTGTGTAAAGGGGGCAGGATCTTGTAACAAACGCAGCACCATCCAATGTTTGCTATTGAGCGAGTCCTCTGTTGGTGCCTGTGCCTCTCACTCTCTCTGTGAATCGAATCAGAGATGCGTGTGTGTGTGTCTGTGTGTGTGCATGTGTGCACACGCGCACGCAAAGGGATTGTGTGTGGCAACAGGCTGACTATGGGCCGTCAATTAGAGCCGTTATTTCGCATTCCAATTGCTATACAAAATCCATACATATGTGGTTTTATTTCATTCCGGCCCGCATGGTCTTGCTGTTCTCTATGGGCGACTATCACACTGATCCCAAATAATTTCAGTTCCATACAAATGTAATAGATAAGCATATCCGACATAATACTCAAAGGACAACACGTGGCTACACCGGATTACTCGGAATTTCGCAAGCTAAACTCCGGACAGCGCAGTTGTAACACTCGGGAACTCAGTGAGGCACCGCTGCGGCGCGGACTGTTGAAGTGGATCTGTTCTGCAATCGGTCTCGGCAACTAAAAAGAAATCAAGATACAAAAGGCAGGAGGATTTTAATTGTCTGGTTTTATAAGCGCACTATAGAGGAATCCATGGATGGAATGGAGGTTGTAACAGGGGCGTCGCCTCGCGGATGCAGTTCAAGCCTGTCAGTGCAAAACAGACTCGTCCAGGTGAGGGGTCATTCCGGCGATGATTTGTTTTACGCCATCTATAGAACTGAATTCGTTGCACGTCAATATCTTAAAAGTACAGGCGGAAGAAGAGCTTGCAAGCCGTCGGGTAAGTGCTTCGGGTTGACAACATCATCTGCCAAGTGGATTAGGCAAATAAATGTTCAATATACACACAAAAAGTGTCTGATCACGTCATCCATTCTCAGGAGCGCGACTGCGAATACGAGAGCAGGGTCAAAACGCTCGTCCTCGAAAGAGGTCGCATGCTGTCGAACATGGTATACACCACTATGCATGCTGCGTGATCTTTGGACTCCCTTCACCATTGTTTGCTAAGGATTGATGTTGGCACCGTAAAGGAATCAAGGCTTGCGGAAAGAGAAGAAGAGCTTGATGCGATGCGACTGGAACAAGATGCCCTTCGAACATCGGTGCTTATGCGTGTCGGAGTTTTGGTGATCAGCTATTTCAATGCAACAAACCTTGTTATTATCCCATATATTTGACGCCGATTCGTTGTCTAAACCAGGTGCTGGAAGCCAAGCAACGTACGGAAACATTGCAAGTGAGTTGTGTATTAGGCTCGAGCAACAATGTTCCGTGTCTGTGCATCTCTGGCTAAACCCGCTCCATGCATTACGTGATGGTTGCCCTGTCAACAGGAAAAGCATACTATGGAGTTGGACTGTAAGAACCAACAAATCTCGAGTTTTCGAGCCAAGATTCAAGAAATGAATGTATGTTCCCGGACACCACTGATATTTCTGTGATACGAGGACTCTATTTATTCAAGGATGAAGGGGGTTTCCTCTAATGCAGCTTGCCAACTACGAATTGCGTGCGTCTCTCGAGAATGAGGTATGATATATATCTGCCATTGCATTGATACCCGAACACTGATAGATACAAAGGGGTTTATTTCGATCAGCCAACTGTCGCTTGTCGTCTTCTTCTCTCATAGGAGCGCCGTGGCACTGCACAGTCGAGCATCATTGCGAAATCTAGTGGACAGATGGCGTCTGTTCAGGAGCTGGCGTCTTCGGTTGAAACCAAGTGTGCATCAGTCATTGAGCTGCACCGCAAGCTTCGAATAATTGGTGAGAAGGTCTTAATTTCTTCTTCAACACTAATCGTGAGTGTGTGAGTGCTTTCGCCACAAACGAAGTGTTGCTTACTCGTGACACATTGTGCAGCCACTAAGAATGAGGGGCGGCACGAAGCAGCACTGGATGCCTTGCGCCAGGCCGTTGAAATTGTTGCGGCAAATCGGGAGGAGCTCGAAACACGCTCCAAGGCGCTCGTTGACCTGCGCGTGACACTCCAGTGCAAAGAGACGGATCTGAAGGCGGCCAACAAAGCCATCGCTGATCTAGAACTGCGGGTGGAGAAGGTGATCGTTCTTATTCTGCCTGTTGGCCGGACTATTCTGCGCCAAAACTATCCACTGAAGCGGACATTTTGTTTTGCATTTGCATCTCCCCTCATCAGCTTGTAGCGGAAGTGGCGCAGTCCGAACGCACAATCGACAATTTGGTGGAAGAAGTCAAGGTGGGATGGAGAAACAATGGACATGTGGACATCTTTATCTTGGGGGAAGCGTGTGTGTGTGTGTGTGTGTGTGTGTGTGTGTGTGTGTGTGTGTGTGTGTGTGTGTGTGTGTGTGTGTGTGTGTGCATGTGTGTGTGTGTTGGATTTCCGCTTACCTTTCCTCGCGCAATAATACAGACGACCCACGAGACAATGCGACGGCTGAACGCGCAAGTTGCCGAACAAGCAAAATCCGCCGTCATTGGAAGCAACACTCTTATGCGCCTGCAAGCGGAGCTCGACGCGGCCGGTGACAGAGAGCGGGACCACGAGCAGCGTGCACGTGATGAGACTGAGAGGCATCTCTCAGTGGAGGCACAGCTGCGCCAGACCATATCCCATCTGAACAGGGTAATGAGAAAGAATTGTTTTTAATTATGTGTACACTATTCGGTCTGGTGAGTGACGCGAAATCGCTCACATCGCCGCTCTTTTTCTCTCTGAAGGATATGGATGAACTTCGCCGATTGTCAGACGCTGTCACTCGTGCCAAGGATGAAATGGTGGCCGCATTTGAAGCGGAGAGACGGATGTCGGCAGATCTTCGGCGCACCCTGACGAGAGGTATGTTAAATTAGGCCACAATTGTTTAATTTTTTGATTGATAGGATAAAATGTGACACGTCGTCTAAATCTGATGTGCAGCCCGCAATGATCTCGAGGAAGCCAAAAAGGAAGAAAGACAGGCTGCGCCCAGCCGAAAGTAAGGACTCCAGTCACTTGGCACAAAGCAATGCGGTTCGTGGTTTGTCTTTGACTGCAGCTCACGCATGTGTACTTGCATTTTGTATGCGTGCGTGCATGTGCGTGCCGTTCATTTCCATTGCAGGGAAACTCCAATCGCCGCAGAGGACGACTTTAGCATGGATTTCCACGGTATGTAACTTTGTTCATATGAAATCGCACCCGCAAAAATTTGTCGCAAGTCCAATCAACAACTATGGCCTTTGAATATTTGCTCAATATGTCAACCCAAAGCTAACGGGACCACTGCGAAACGTGGTGGTCGCGCACGCGGTGCCAAGACTGCGACTCGCGGGCGTGGCGGACCCCGGGCGAAGGCGGCATCCCGGGCAGTCGACCCTCCCATTGACTGGGACAGGGATGTGCCGGATTCCCAGGCAAGCATCACCGGGTCTGCGCCACAGAAGGCGCCGGAAGCGGCCCCAGTGGTAGATCCCCCAGTGTCAAAGAGACCGCCACCACAGGTTCCAAAGCTGCGTGCCTTGCCCTTGATCTCAGTGCGGCCGCAGAAGGAGCTCTCATTCAAAGGTGGGCTTTTTTCACCTGCTGAATTTCGAAAAGTGAATTGTGCAGTTCTTCTCTTTCTCCTGTGCTCTTTTTCCCTTTTAGTCATTCTTACACCTGAGGAAATGTGTCTGTGTGCAGAGACGGCGAAAGCGCCCGCGTGCGTAGTTGTGAAGGTGCCGCCGCCCATGAAGCCGGTCGTGTGCGACGATGACGATCCGTTTGCATTCGCAGACAACGATGTATTCCTTGCCGACGCAGCCATGGAGGCCGCAGAGAAGAGCGTCGATCCCCATTTGTTTGATTCGCCGCCGCCGTCCCCGTCGAATGTGCGTGCCCAGTCTCAACCGGAAGTCACGCGCACGCCCACACCGACGCTCGCTGAGTCGGCAGCCAAGGTTATCTCCGCCTCTACTCAACCACCCTGCGACGACGCCGTCGATAGTGAGTGCATGCACATATGAATCATTACTCTTGTTCAATCTTTTTCAAACATGACGGGCTTACGCTGATGCGCAATAATACAACTTATTGATCCTTGCCGTCTTATTTATCAGCCAACGGAGGCGCTACAACAATGCCGCGCGCGGACTCCGAAGAGAGCCTTCACTTCGGCGACCAGATAGCCCCTTCTTCAGTTGCCGCAACACACCATTCGGCACGCAACAACTCAAAGAGATCTTTTGGTGAGACCACTTTCAGATCTCTGGCACGTGTAGCTGCGTCCAACTGGCTGGGCGATTATTCATAACCTTATCCCGCCGTTGATTTTATTTCACAGGCGACAGAGGAAGTCCTGTTCAAAACACGCCGTTTCTGCGCAATTGCGATGGCCAAGCAGGCGACAGCGAGTGCAATGGCGTGTTGATTGGGGAGAGCATCCCACAGAGTGCGACTGGCGCGAGCAGTGGCGGCGTGCCTGTGATGATGGTGCAGTCTCCCGCTAAGCGGGCCAGGGTGCAAGCGGACGCCGAGTAGTACTTCTTGGCAAGTGTTCTGATGTGTATTAGTCGACTACTCGGTAGCTGATTTAATAAATTTGTCAAAGATATGTATTGTTGTGATGTTTACTATTGTATTACTATTGGAATATTTCTGCGGACAAATCTCCACGATGTAGCCTACTGGGCTGCACGTGCCAGGCAATCTGACGGCGGCCGCGAACAAGATCCCCGGACAGTGTTTCTAAATTCAGCAATCGAGTACAACAAACTGGTATTTAGCAGTGAGTTTTAGTCTGCGTAGTCTGAGTTGAGCATTGCAAAAGATGGCGTCGGAACTATGTGGAGATGGAGTGCGTGGCTCTATGGAGGGAATCGAGAACGCCCCTTCCACCGCCGCAGAGGCAGTGGACGCTGTCGCCGCCGCACCGACCGATGCCGATGCCGATGCGGAGATGGAGGAGGATGTGTACGCAGAGACTGAGGTCACTGGCACAGATGCCACCACGACGCGAGTGAAAGTGCGGCCGGGATATGCATCGATTAAGTCAGAGTGGGTGCCCTCGTATTTGAGTTTCTCCTCCGTTGGTTGGGTGTCAGTTTTATGATGACTTGTTCTATCTTGCTAATACCGGCGCGTGTGTGTGTCTTCGTGTGGTGTGCGTGTGATATAGGTTCTTGAAAGTCCTACCGGAAAAGCGCAAGGCGGATGACGACGGTAATGAGGCCGCAAAGCGGCCCCGCGTTCAGATCGCAGACCGGCACTCGCTCAAGAAGAAAAAGATGAAGATATCCGCAACGAACTTATCGCATTTGTTCGTTATTGATGTTCGTTGATTCTCGGATGGCATGCATTAATGCATTATTTCGTCTCATCAAATTGCCTTGACGTTCCAAAGCTGTCTCGCTCTCTTTCATTACGGCTTGTGCAATAGCATTCTCAGGGGGAACAAATGCAACTTCGCGGAAAAGTGAGTCAATTCCACATGCGCGTGTTGCATGGGCGACCGAGTGCTTGTAACACCTGCTGACACAGTGCCTTCCCTTCGACTGTCTAACTGTCTGATAATGCATATTTTCTCACACACTTGCAGTTGCCGGTACAGCCACAATCTCGACGATTACCTCGCTGCAAAATTGCCCGATCTTGGACCCACGTGCATCAACTTTGAAAAGTTTGGAAAGTGTCCGTACGGCCTCCAGTGCCGATTTTCTGGTGCGCACACTGATGCAGACAAGAACACGATTGTGGACGAGGCGAAGATCGCGCAAAGGAAGACGGAAAAACCAGAGGTAATGAACGTAATGCAAAAGGACTTTCTCAATCGGCTGCGCAAGAGGCAGCTTGACTTGCCACGATCGCAGGAATTTTCCAACGCTCTTGCGGAGCGGCTGCGGCTGCTTAAGATCCACACGGATGGACTCGAAAAGGGAAAAAAGGCCGCCGGTGGCGCTGGTGATGCACCTGCCTCGCAGCCGACGACAGACTCTGTTGCCAAGACGGAGGCGGCGGAGGGAGAACAGGGAGCAGAAGTGGGGGGCGACGTAGAGACGGATGTCGCTGATGCTGTTGTTGACGCGACCGTTGGTGTTGGTGCGAAAACGACGACGGAGGCCGAGGTGGTACCTGCTGGCGTTGCACTGCCAAGTAACACGCCCGTGAAAGATTGGGACGCTGTGTTTACCGAGGAGATGAACATCCGCTTCAGGCCCATGGAGAAGAAGAAGGTCGGTGTCGGCAATAGTGGCGTCTGTGGGCTCCATTGGTGATGTGCTGTGCTGTGTTGCCGTGCGTTTTGGCCCACTGCGCACGGCGTGCCTCTCAGGTTGTTAAGCGCATGCCCTTCAGTCTCATTTCATGGCTCTGCAGAGAAGGGCATGATCTCCTCTTGTCTCCCTTCCTCTCACTTGTGGAGCTCGTATGGGCACTCTTAGAGATGTGCTATTTTGCTCCCGTATTGGGTCGGAGTGATGGCTGTGTCGAGTTTGCGGTTCATGCGTCTTCATGCATCCATCTGGAAGTTTGCATTCCAAACCGACTTTCTGTTCATCACGCACACACTCATATGCACATATCCACACACACACACATGCAGATTGACTTCAGTGGGAAGCTGTATCTTGCGCCACTGACAACGGTCGGTAACCTTCCCTTCCGGCGAGTGTGCAAGAAGCTCGGAGTTGACATTACGTGCGGCGAGATGGCGTTGGCTACGAATGTACTCCAGGTATGTGAGCTTTGGCCGTGTGCCTGTGCAGGATGAAGTTTATATGTGCATGCATGTGAGGTGAAGAGATGAGGCATCGTTGTTGAAGACTATTTGTGACCTTTTATCGTGCGGAACTACGCACTGCAGGCCCAGCAGTCGGAGTGGTCGCTCCTGAAGCGTCACCACACAGAGGATATATTTGGCGTTCAGGTGCGTTGTGCCTTCCTGGTTTGTCCATCCCGAGCATTTCCTTTCCTGGCTCTGATCGCGACGTCTTAGAATGTTTATTCGAGTGTTTCGATCGTCCGTGCTAGCCAACACATAAAAATGTGGCACACTTTCTCAATCACACCAGGGCGTACAGTGCGCACGCCGCTCACTCTTTTCGTTTTCCTTTCATTCTAACTTGAACTGATGCGGCGTCTTCAACCAACAGCTTTGCGGCGCATTTGCTGACCAAATGTCGCGCTGCGCTGAGGTCGTCGCAAAGTACACCGATGTGGACTTTGTGGACATCAACTGCGGATGCCCAATCGATCTCGTATACAAGAAGGTGAGTTGAATGCGATTTGCATGCAATTCCGATGTTCAGTTTTTTGAAACCAATGTCAGTTCGGCTGATGATTTGGGATGCGATGACTTCAATCCCGTTTTGCCGCGTGCAAAGAATGTGAGATTGTGAGTCAATACCCTGGATCCCTCGTTGTCGCTGTCTCTCAATGCCTGTGTCTGTGTGTCTGTGTGTCTCTGTCTGTGTGTCTATGTCTGACTGTCTCTGACTGTCTCTTATGTACAGGGCGCGGGATCTGCGCTCCTCGAACGTCAGACGCGTCTCGAGCAAATCGTCAAAGGCATGAATTACGTGAGTGACAGGGTGGCGCTAGATGTGCACATACACACTCGATCACGTGCTACCCGTGTGCCCGTTTGCCACTTTTATCTGCTGTGGTCGCTAGTCTTTTCTTCACATCTTCTTCTTCGCTTTAAGGAGCTCGTGTTGCGACGAAAACAATGTCTTTGTAATTTCGTTTCTGTAGACTTCTCTATAGATTTCAGCCGTGACGGCGCTTACACATGGGCACCACTCGGCACGTGATCGTGATTTGCAGGCACTTGGTGAGATTCCGCTGACGATCAAGATCCGGACGGGCGTACACAACAACAGCTGGAATGCACACAAGCTCATTCCCAAGCTGCGCGACTGGGGCGTGTCGCTCATAACGGTGTGTGGTGTGTGGTGTGTGGTGTGTGGTGTGTGGTGTGTGGTGTGTGTGTGTGTGTGTGTGTGTGTGTGTGTGTGTGTGTGTGTGTGTGTGTGTGTGTGTGTGTGTGTGTGTGTG